>APFE031324157.1:0-69674 GCA_000404065.3 Pinus taeda | reverse complement strand
TAAGTGTGCTGAGAAGAAATTATTCTACATAGATTGTGAAGAGGAAGAATAAAAGGAGCAAGAAAGGTCAAAAGAAGAAGATATACCCCAGGAACAAAGCCTAGATGAAGAAGAAATAAATCCGACCATATCTTGTAATGCATTGGCAGGAATTACCACTCCTCAAACTATCAAGATAGAAGGACAAATCAAGAAGAAAAAGGTAATAGTGTTGATTGATTCAGGAAGCACCCACAATTTTATTCATTGTAGGGTAGCAAAAGAATTGAATTTCTTCCTATATCCAGCACCAGAGTTCCAAGTGATGATTGCAAATGGAGGAACAATAAATTGCTCTGGAAAGTGCCATAATATCAAGCTATCCATGGGAGAATATGTATTGACTAGCCCAATGCTTTCCATTCCAATGGGAGCTGCTGATGTTGTACTAGGAGTCCAATGGCTACAATCCTTGGGTACAATAGCTTTTAATTTTCAAGAACTTTTCATCAAATTTTCTATGGAAGGAAAGGAAGTTGAATTAAGGGGTATTGCACGGAAACCAGGAAAGATAATCAGCTCTAATGGTATGACAAAGCTTCTAAAAAAGGAACAAAGAGGTGTAATTGCACAATTATGTTCGCTAGATGTTTCCACATCGGAATCATTTATTTCTCCAGATCTCCAAAGAGTCCTGGATAATCATTCCAAGGTATTTGAGACTCCTAAAGGTCTCCCACTCGTGCGTGATCATGATCATGCTATTCATCTAATTCCAGGAAGTGGTCCTCCAAACATCAGGCCGTACAGTTATCCCTATGTCCAAAAGAGTGAAATTGAACGTATGGTTGTAGAAATGCTAGAGGCTGGTATAATTCACTCGAGTCAAAGTTCTTTCTCTACTCCAGTAGTATTGGTGCACAAGAAGAATGGATCATGGTGCATATGTCTGTATTATAGGGAGCTCAACAAGCTCACTATTAAAGATAAGTTTCCCATTCCTGTCACTGATGAATTACTGGATGAATTTCATGGATCAATTTACTTCACCAAGTTGGATCTTCGTTCAGGATATCATCAAATCAGAATGAAGACTGAAGACATTCCAAAAACAACATTTAGAACTCATGAGGGTCATTATGAATTTTTGGTCATGCCTTTTGGCCTTACCAATGCACCTTCAACATTTCAAGGTTTGATGAATTCAATTTTCAAACCATTCCTTAGAAAATTTGTGTTAGTATTTTTTGATGATATACTAATCTACAACAAGTCTTGGAAGGATCATGTTGAACATGTTGACAGGGTGCTACAACTATTGGAGGAGAAACAATTATATGCAAAAGATCCAAATGTTTCTTTGGAGTACAAGAGGTGGAATATCTAGGTCATATTGTATCTCATGAAGGAGTTAAGGTAGACCCTAGCAAAATTAAAGCCATTAAGGAATGGAAAATCCCACATCCATAAAGCATCTGCGAGGATTTCTTGGGTTGACATGGTATTATCACAAGTTTGTTAAGAATAGAATAACAGCACCTCTAACAACACTATTGAAGAAAAATGCATTTTCAGGGACTCCGGAAGCAACAAAGGCCTTCGAACATCTTAAAGAGGCAATGTGCCAAACACCTGTCTTAGCTACACCGGACTTCACAATAACCTTTATTGTGGAATGTGATGCTTCAGGAAATGGTATTGGTGTTGTTTTAATGCAAGATGAAAGACCCATTGCTTTTGAAAGTCGTCCAATCAAGGGAAAGTTTTTACACAAAGCTATTTATGAGAAGGAAATGTTGGCAATACTCCATGCACTTAAGAAATGGCGACCTACCTAATGGGAAGACACTTCAAGGTAAAAACAGATCATGATAGCCTTAAATACTTTTTAGAACAAATATTATCCTCTGAAGAGCAAGAAAGTGGGTCACAAAGATGTGGGTTATGACTTTGAAATCGTCTACAAAAAAGGGAAGCAAAATGTGGTGGCAGATGCACTCTCAAGAAAGGATGAGGATGTGGAAGCATTGTTGTGCGCCATTTCTATTATCCAACCAGATTATATAAACGAAGCAATGGATGAATGGAAGAAGGATGAAGAAGTATGGCCACTTAATCAAAAGTTGAAAAAGATCCCAATTCAAACAATATTGCCAGAAATTAAAGAGGAAATAAAAATCATATTGGAACCTGGAGCAGTCACAAAAACAAGAACCCTACAGCTAGGAAAGCGATCGATTTCAGAGTATCTCATCAAGTGGAAGAACTTACCCACTGAAGATTCCACATGGAAGGACAAGAATTTTATACAGAAGCATCAAGAACTACTCAAGCGTTGAGGACAACGATTTTTGAAGGAGAGGGGCATTTTAGGCCCCTATACTACTAGTGTAACCCCTTATTGTTATTAGTACAACACACTTATTATATTGATGTACCCATGTAGTGCACATATTGTTACTATTGTGCCCCATAGAAGCCCACTATTGTTATTATTGCACCCTTACATTATTATTGTTATGTCGGCTTTGATTATGTTATGACCCCTTAGACTCCTATATATAGAAATGACGTCTTTTCATTTGTATCATCCAAGAATTGTTCATTTATGTAATGTAAAGGAGGTTTCCCCCTCGAAGAGGATGAATTCTAAGGCGTTGATCTATCTTTTCTATCTTTTCTTGAGTTGGTTTCATAACAGGTTAACCCAAAAACAACTAACTAGAGTAGGTGATACTAGATTGCGTGCAAGTGTAGTGTTTTCACCAAGGTTCACTTCAAATAGTATGTATTTTCCTTCAATGTATCATGAACTAAAAGTAACAAGTTCTTCATACAGAGGCAAGATGATAGATAACCAAGTAGTGATAGCTGCACAAGGCCTCTTATACTTTACCCAGCTTGTTTCAAGAGTCATACATGGTTTCATCTGAAACTAACCTACGAACAAAACAAGAAAACTAAAAAACAACAAAGCAAAGCAAAAGCAAAAGTGAAAGTGAAAGAAAAGCTAGTAAGAAAAAAAGCAAGCAAGCAAACAAACAAACAAACACAAGTAAGAAAACAAGCATGCAAGAAAACCAACTAAAATCAAACACTACTACTCCTAAGCTAACAGTGCATGGGTCTAATCACATGAAGTGATATTTCTAATGCAGCCACCAACCCATCAATTGACCCATATCGGTGAAGGCTTGGTTCACAAACAACTCGGTTGTGCGAACTAGCAAGCAAGAATGATTATAACAATGAAGACAAACACACTTCATGTTTCAAAGTGCCCACGGGACATAAGTGAGTGCAATTGCATAATGAGTAGTCTGTGGACTTACCATGGTGTTGTACGACATTGCGTGCAACTTTGAAGCATAAGCACACTCTTGACTGTGACATGCAAGCAAAATAAATAAATAAAGACAACTTGCGTCAAGCATGTGTGCTTGCAATGTACGATTCCTCCAATGCATGAGTGATAGGATTGCGCAGTTCGAGTGGAGGAAGCATGAACTGTGTGAGAGATTGATCTTCAATGCATATAGATGAGTGATGAGGATCCTTGGGTGATTGAATAGTTTCCTGATTGGAAGTGAAACCAACCTCAAGAGAGTGACGACCTGACATAACCATTAGCTCCGGCTAAAGTGCCTCGATAGTCTTGGGTGTTTCAACTTCATCATCATAAAATGGTGGCTTCTAAATATCAACTGTGATAGAAACGTGATCGTGGTCGAATATGGGAGTAAATGGATCACAACAGCCATGATCAGAAAAATCAATGGTTTAATCGGCATCCTCATGATTTGATGAATCAAATAGAGGGGTATAAGAAAAGAGGACAAATTCATCCTCTATGTTTCCAGAAAAGGTATATGAAAAATCAAGTGGAATTTCAATGAATAGCTTATCCTCTTCATTGTCAAATGATGGACTAACATCCGTTGTGTCTGGCGAGTGATCAACAATGGGTGCATCTATGGATGAAGATACACATGTGAAATCATGGATGGCAGGTTCACCAAAGATGTCAGGAAAGAATGGAGGAGGCTCAGTTGGAAGGGAGTCATCCTTCGTTCAGTGTTGATGCTTAATATCCCACTCATATTCTTCATGAATGACAGCACATGTTGGTTGTGAAACACCAACTTCGTTAGTGGCTTGTCCCTCATTCACAACAAGTGTAGAGTCCAGAATGGAAGAACACAAGACAATACCATCCAAAGGAACATCTGAGTACAAATTCAGAGGTTGTGGAACAAAAAGCATATGAAAACTCGATGGTCTCACAACAAATATGCATGAAAATTAAGCGAAGTGATGTTGGGAGGATGTGACAACTGAACAGAGGTGTGAGCATGATCCTCAACATCACTCTGTAGTGGTGGAGTTTTTTGATGAGGAGATGGCCGACAATGTTACACAACATTTTGTCACTATCCCAATACTCCCCATTCCTTGATCCTGGAGGACCTCTATAGTGACCCTCATGTGTTTCTCTATCATGAATAACATGTCCTTACATCCCTCTTCATTTGTAGAACATTTCCCTCTTACATCATTTCCCAAGAATATTCCTTCAAACTCAGTTTTCAAGACTCGTGCTATCACTCAGTTTCTTCCCTACACCGATTTGTAGAGTCTAACGCTGGTCCTAGCACTGAACGTTGCTGGTAATACATTCATGACCCATGCCGACCCTCTTTTGAAATTTTTTTAAAAATGCAGTCGAAGCTTCTAGGTCTAGAAGCTTCGTGGACGGAAGTCTATTAAATGGTTAGGCAAGATAGAGTTGGGAGAGACTGTTTGGGCTCCTTTCCCCTATTAAAATGGAACAAACAAAAATGGTTAAGGCCTCTCCCATCATAAGAGGATTCATTTCCCCCTCTCTCAAGCTATATAAACTCCTCCTTTTCCAACCTCAGCTAGCTAATGAAAGGGCTGGAATAATCTACAAATCTTGATAGCCATCTTGAGAGCCTTAGCCTCCTAATTTGTGTTTGTAAAGGGATAATAAGCTTTTAGTTTTGTTTGGTTTGGAGAAAAGAGGAAGAAGCCTTAAACTTCCATTGTTTGGGGGTGAATCATGAGATGCTAACAGTGGTGCTATAACCTACACACGTCGAAGGAAACTTGCAACACTAAGGTGAAGGTTGTACTTAAATTTTTGTCATAATAGTACAAATGATATTTTGTTTCCTATATCAATTGCATATGTTAGTTGGTAGTTTAAGACTCCTTATTGTCTTAAGTAGGTTGAATATATTGTATGCTATCATGTGTGCTTTGGTTTCTTTTCTATTTGTTTCGGGTGCTTGATTGACGTTAAGGAGCTAATCACTAGAGCAAAGACATAAGTACTTAATCAAGCAAGGGTTAGCGATACAAGAGGTAGGATCTTATCCATTATCATTCTAAGGGAACTTATATTATATTGTCTTGTTTGTGGCTGACCCTCTCCCCTAGGTTAGAGGGATTGTCTTTGTCTGGAGAGAGAATCTTCCTACTCCATAAATTGGCAACCATACTGGGGATCCATCCCTCTCTTTGGATTGTTTTTTATTTCATAATTTGTGACAAATTTTCTTGTTTCACTCTTTCTCTGTTGTAATCTATAATTCAAGTCATCTATTGCCTTAATTCTTGAATTTAGAGTGACAAGTATGGTTTGGGATTGTGGAATTTTTTCTTTTCTTCTTTGAATCCTTCGATCAACAATGTTAATTTTCTAATAGTAGCACCAATCAGTGCAAGTTCCTCTTGAATAGTCATGCCACAGCCCCTCCGGGTGTTTGATTCTAGTTACACAGTTGTGCCGATGCCTGTAGGTTAAAATCAAGGTTTCTCTTAAATCATTGCCAGTGTGTCTTGTCCTCATAGATTCTATTTCCTAGCTTGTTTACCTTTATTCTCCCTGGCTAGAATGCTTTGTTAGCTTGATTTGTTTTCTTGATTGGTCTGAGATGCCTTACTTGATTTTTTGAGTTTTTGGATGGTTTGTGTGTTGAAAATGCAACAAGATGATGGAGCTTAGTGAAAATAAGTCACCTTCACTAAGTGTGTCCGCAGGCTATTTTTGGCACAAAGTCTATTTTTAGACTATGTCTATTTTTAGACATAATGATCATGGTCTATGAGTTGCAGGATGTTATTTGTGGATGATTGGTCAATTTGGTAAAAATATATGGACCTATATTTTTAGACATATGGGCAGAGTCTATTTTTAGACTGCCAAGCTAAAAATAGAACAGTCGAATATTATTAGCTCTTAATAATATTTGGACTATAAACATTATCTTATCCTCTTAGAGCACTTCAGTTCGAGCTACGGATGTGGCACATGTAGCTGCCAGAAGGAAATACATGTTTCTTATGGGTTACTTGAGCTATTGCATGGAGGACTTTAGTTAGGACTTTAGTGATTGAGTTCTGTGGAGTTGGATGAGGAGTTGATGGAGTTGTGTTCAATTTGACTTAGTTAAACTAGTTGTGTTTAGTCTAACTGATCAATAGAATAAGTGATGAGTGGTGTGAATTAGTTATTAATTAATTCACTAATTATTAACTCATAAAGCAACTGAAGAACACATCAGTTAACTCAGTGCATGGACAGTTCAGTGGAGACAAGTGTTAGAGGTGAGTGAAAGGGCAAGACAACTGTCAGTTGTGACTATAGTTGTGCATGTGATTTGCACAATCAATAGATTGAGTATTGCCAATGAGGATTGCGTGGTATATCCAATGGAAACATGAATTTGGATGATTCATTCATTAGTATTCTCATGCACGATTACCCAGTGGAGGCAGGCAAGTAGTGGAGGAGATTTGACCAATGATTGATTCAGATCTGAGCTAGTTTGTGTGTAACAGGTGGAGATAGTGTTTAGTACTTGTGAGGAGTATTGTACTATGTATTGTTACATGTTCTCAATCAATATAATATACAGATAGTTGGGGGTTTTCAGCTTTATGCTTTCCCCGGGTACATACTGTGTTGATATGTGTGATTGATGCTTCAATGTGCACATGTGTATGTTTCTGAATACTGCTAAATTGATGATCAATGTAGAGGAGGTTATGTATTATGCATGATTCCACAAATAGTATATAATTAGGATAATATTTTTGAATAAGTGTCATATTATTCAAAAATTCTACATGGTATCAGAGCTGGTTGATTTGTAGAAAAGTCCTACAGGATATCAAAGTGTAGTTGATCATTGGATCTATTATTCAGAAAGTGTTTACATTTTATTTCTTCAGGGAGAGTCTGTAATCGGGCCAGGTAGCTTTTGGATTCATCCTTCTTTTGGAAGGTGAGATATCCTGAGAATGCCCAAACAGTTGATCTCTGTACAAGAAATACTATGTTCTCACAAATTTTAGATCGGAAGCGGTTGAGTTTTGATCTGGTGGAATGGCGCTCAAGGATAAACTCAGAAACATCTAAGTGTGAGAATGGGGACAGTATGCCCCAGTATCTCACAAAGTTCACCCAATGCTGGGATGAGCTGGGAAGTGTGGGGGTGACTCTTGATGGTGAGGACTTGGTGAGCTTGGCTCTCTTTGGTCTTTCGAAGAGTTGGAATTCCTATCAGGACTCTGTCAATGGTCGGGAGAAATCGCCAGGATGGGAAAGACTTTGGTTGGATCTTGTGCAAGAGGAGATCAAGCGGAATACCAGGGACAGATCTTCATCAAAGGAATTTGATGAAGAAGGTTGACAAATAGAAAGTGCGATGCTTTCGTTGTCATGAGGTGGGCCATTATGCCTCAAATTTCCCACAGAGGAAATCCAAGAAGGGATCTGGGGAAGGATCTAAAGGTGAGGCACTTGCTTCACAGTTTGAGTTGGATTTCACACTCTTCGCATGCATGGTTTCATCCATGGTGGGAAGTGGTTGGTTTCTTGATAGTGGAGCTCCGACGATAAAATTTTGTTCAGTACTTTGGAGGAGAAAGATCTCCATATACTCATAGCGTTAGGTAATGATGAGAAGTATAGTATCTCAAGTGTAGGCACGGTTATTTTTCAAAGGGAGCATGGATCTTGCTTTACCTTGACCGATGTCAAGTATGTACCAGGACTGAAGAGAAACTTGGTGTTGATCACGATGCTGGAAGACAGAGGCTATGATGTAGTCTTCAGATAGGGAAAGGTTTTCCTTAGACACATCATCACTAGACAGGTGAAGCAGATTGGTTCACGGGTTAAGAACCTTAATGCTCTTGAGGTTCAAGATGCATGCAAAGCTTTGAGAAGCAAGGAAAATGATGGAGACTTGGTGGTTGAGAGGGAGGGTATATTACCTCTCAGCATGCAGAGCCAAAAGAAGTCTCAGACAATGGTGGAGGAGCCATGATTGGTGCAGTAGCTTCAGGAGGTTGTGGAGCAGCTACAACAGGGAAGCTGAGTGGAGATCGAGTAGAGACATCTACTCATGCAGAGACCTCCAGTAGGGGAAAACTTTGATTCAGGTGGGTAGAGGGATCACATGTAGCCATACCTCCAGGTAGGAGGTGGGGCGATATAGAGTGATCCTCCCAAGGAGGAGGGGCAGGATCCTTGAGGTACCCAACCTCTTGGATGAGACCTTGCTACAAGAGCCCCGATGTGGAGTAGCAAAAACTGACTGATTGGGTAGAGATAGATGCGGATGGAGCGACAGAGAGAGCGATAGTGCAGGGAATCCCAGGACAGCGCATAGCTAGTAGGCTGCAACAATGCGAGAGGCACAAGTGTTTTGCACAGTGCTAGGTGGCACAGAGAGGTGTGCAATGGTGCAAGATGCATGGATATGTTGCAGTAGCATAGATGTTAGAGAGGGAGCACTTGTCAGTAGCAGGTAGAGCTTCAGCATCAGAGTATGTTCCTAGCCCAACAGAGGGGTCATTTTGGGAGTGTTTTTGTTCCAAGTGTTGTTGGAGCAAGCGGACTAGGTGGACCGGATAGATGTGTTACATGAAGAAAATTCCAAATTTATAGGATAGGAGTTACAGATAATCCATATCTTTTTGAGAGGGAGTGTTGAAAATGCAACAAGAAGATGGAGCTTAGTGAAAAGAAGTTTCCTTCACTAAGTGTGCCCGTAGGCTATTTTTGGCGCAAAATCTATTTTTAGACATATGGATCATGGTCTATGAGTTGCAGGATGCTATTTGTGGATGATTAGTCAAGTTGGTAAAAATAGATGGACCTCTATTTTTAGACATATGGGTGGAGTCTATTTTTAGACTGCTAGGCTAAAAATAGAACAGTCGAATATTTTTAGCTCTTAATAATATTTGGACTATAAACATTATCTTATCCTCTTGAAGCACTTTAGTTTGAGCTACCGATGTGGCACATGCAGCTGCTAGAAGGAAATACATGTTTCTTATGGGTTACTTGAGCTATTGCATGGAGGACTTCAGTTAGGACTTCAGTGATTGAGTTCTGTGGAGTTGGATGAGGAGTTGATGGAGTTGTGTTCAGTTTGACTTAGTTAAACTAGTTGTATTTAGTCTAACTGATCAATAGACTAAGTGATGAGTGGTGTGAATTAGCTATTAATTAATTCACTAATTATTAACTCATAAAACAATTGAAGAATACATCAGTTAACTCAGTGCATGGACAGTTCAGTGGAGACAAGTGTTAGAGGTGAGTGAAAGGGGAAAATAGCTGTCAGTTGTGACTATAGCTGTGCATGTGATTTGCACAATCAATAGATTGAGTAATGCCAATGAGAATTGCATGGTATATGCAAAGGAAACACGAATTTGGATTATTCATTCATCAGTATTCTCATGCAGGATTGCGTAGTGGAGGCAGGCAAGCAGCGGAGGAGATTTGAGCCAGTGATTGATTCATATCTGAGCTAGTTTTTGTGTAACAGGTGGAGATAGTGCTGAGTACTTGTGAGGAGTATTGTAATATGTATTGTTACATGTTCTCAATCAATATAATATACATATAGTTGGGGGTTTTTAGCTTTATGCTTTCCCCGGGTACATACTGTGTTGATATGTGTGATTGATGCTTCAATGTGCGCATGTGAATGTTTCTGAATACTGCTAAATTGATGATCAACGTAGAGGAGGTTATGTATTATGCATGATTCCAAAAATAGTGTATAATCAGGATAATCTTTGTGAATAAGTGTCATATTATTCAAAATTTCTACAGCCACAACCCCTCCGGGCGCTTGATGCTAGTTACACAGTCGTGTCGATGCTTGTAGGTTAAAATCAAGGTTTCTCTTAAATGATTGCCAGTGTGTCTTGTCCTCGTAGTTTCTACTTCCTAGCTTGTTTGCCTTTATTATCCCTGGCTAGAATGCTTTGTTAGCTTGATTTGTTTTCTTGATTGGTCTGAGATTTCCTTACTTGATTTTTTGAGTTTTTGGATGGTTTATGTCCCTAGGGAATATAGGTCATTGTCCATTCATTTGTTTGTCTACTCATCAAGTCAAGTTGATGGTTTGTTGCTTCATGCATTTCATATTTTATTCCTTGCATATATCTTTCTTTTGTGTGAATTGAACAAGTGAAAACATTTCGTTTACTCTTATCTTGTTGAACGTATCCTTTCTGAGCATAGATCACATTGCTTGATTTGTTTCAGTTGAATCTTTGCATTTGGTTGAAAGGAGTTCTCTTTATCATGCTTTGCATTTGATTGATGTTTGGGTGTTTGGAAATGTTCATTGAAATTTTATGTGAAAGATTCATTTTAGCATTCCATTGAAGAAATACATCATTCTAGTTAGATTAATTGATATGTTGCGTTGAATAGCATCATTGAAAACTAGAATTACATCATCATGAGCATTTGAAATGAAATGAAATTATTTTACTATTAAAAGGAATAGTTGAAGTGCATCTGTAGGAAGAGTAGGAAGTGGAAAGAATTTTCATTATTTTAAGCGAAGTAGTGAAGTTTCATCTTACTTTTGGTTGCTTGTTTGTTGCATTAATTGTTTTCTGTTCTCTCAATTAGTGTAAACATTCATAGAATTGAAAGGGTTTTGTCTCATATATAAGATTTTTTTAGGTGAAATCAATAGGGCCTAAAAACTAAGACTTAATTTCAAGGTAAACATTTAAAATATATTCAATTAACCTAAGGCACATTTGAAACTAAACGCTCACATTTGGAGGTCTATGCTAGAGACGTGTTCCAACATTTTAAAACCTAGAAGATGTTATTTGCTTTGGCATTAGACAACGCTAGTATGGACTTATTCTCTCCATACCATCACATATATAAAGGGAGACCCCACTAGGTTTGCAATCCTTTATCCATAGGAAGTTGAGTATGTTGCCTTGTAAATGTGATACACCAGACACATCATTCGGAGAGATTGTATGCCTATACTTCTTAGTTCACCGAGTGGTATTCTAAAGTTCATGGTTACCTTTATAATCCCTTTTGCCTAAGTTATCGAGCACTTTTCCTTTCAAGCTTGTTAAAACTGAAAGAGACTAGAGTCATATTTTTCTTTTTCTAGGCTCTTAAAATATGAAAAGGCATCAGACTGTTTCAGTTCCTTAAAAAAACAAATCCCATGATCACATCACATTCCTGATTGTCTTATTCTGGACCGCATCGTGAGTATATCCCTAATATATTTTAAAAATAATTTAAACTAATATCTCTTCTCTTTTGTTTGAGACAAAAGTCATCGTGGCTGAACCATCAGGTTGGGCTCATTCCTCTTCCTCTCCATCTATAAGGTCATCTAGAGAAACTTTCCCTGAACTTTTGTAGTCACTTGAGGATCAAGGTTTTGAACTTGGAATTGTTTTGAGCATTCAGCATGTTATCACTCCTCCTGATCTCAATGGCTGAGGAAGAGTCCAGCTGAGGTAACCACAGACCAATATTTTGACTTGGTAACTAGCCCTACCAGGATAGAGAGGGCTCTCTCCAAAGGATCACAGCCAAGAGGGATGGATAGATTAGGGTTCTAGGCTAGATATAAAGTGGAGAGGGTTGTTTGATTTGATTTTTGATTGGGGTAGTCACTGGATGAGTGGATTAGGTCAGAGAGTGAACTAGGTCAAGGAAAAGGAGAATCTGAGTTGCAAACATCTGATGGGGAAAAGTAGGAAAGTTACTTTAACACTTTGTAGTATAGTGATGAAATGGTTTAGATTGATAAGATGCTAAAAAGAGCATGAAAAACATGAATTATTTTTAAACTAAAGAAATTAAACAAATTATGATGATTTTCCTAAAATAGAGCATAGAAGATGTATTTTTCTTATCACGCTTGAAAATAAAACATATTTAGAAGTGAAATTGATCATGGAAGATACAAAACATTCACACACATGTAATTGAAGAAGAAATAATATTAAAATACCATGCCACAGGAATCCCACCAAAATAGTTGCAACTCATCCAATATATTCCATGCCAAAGTTTGAAACACTAATACAATATCCAATGGAGTCCAAACTATAGAATGACTAAAAAATTACATGATATAGGCCTCAAACCAGCTCATCCTAGCCTCAGGGGTCAAATCCATGAGAGGAGGAGTATTTACAACAAAAACTGAACTGATAGCTAGAGTCTAGGGTGGTCGAAGTGACTCATCCCTAACTTAAGTGAACTGATTCATTACATCTCATGGAGGCCATTTAACTAATGTACATACCCTAGGTAATAGTAAAAACATGATAATTACATCAATCATATCAGTTATATTAGTAAAATACTGATTTACCATAGGTAAAAATCAAATTTGGAGAAGAACAGTAAAAAACTAGGCCAACTGTCAAACATGCAGGGCTAGTGTCAAACACACAACACTAGTGTCAAATGCGCAATGCCATCTTCAAACCCACTTTTACCTACCTTTCCAGTGTCCAAATTGAGCCTAGGATAGCTCATTGGAAGTATTATCTTGTAGAGTTTCCAAAACTTCCTTTAGTTTTCAAAATGGGCTTGATTGGACCCCCCAAAACTCCATTCTCCCAAGACTAGTCAAGCACATAGCACCTGGTCCAAAAATGAGGCAGAAAGATGATTTTTTTGGTAGTATTTTGCCTTTTTTACTTGCAAGTTTTGTATTCTAGGGCTGGAAACATGGTTTTTCTAGATGTATTAGTCCTTCTGAGTCCACTAGTGGCTTCCACTCCTCCAAAAAGTGTCCCAAAAATGTGTGTTGCGTGTTTGACCATGCAGCTGATATGAAATTGCCTCAAAAAACACAGAAAAGACAATATTACAAAAAATGAGCCAAGAGTCTTCAAAATTAGTCAAGGAGTTGATTTTTGGTGTGGCTTTGCATGCAGTGTAGCCTATGCAATTATATCAATCTTCTTCTTCTCTTCTTGGTGATTTAGGGCTTCAATTTTTGCCTTAACAACCTCGAGCTTTGCCTTTGCTATTTGGTTTCTTTGGCAACAATAATTTCCCATCCTTCTCTGAATGTTATTGTCTCTTTTTTCCTTGTCTAGGAGCTTTTAAAGATGATTGTTCACCCTCTCAAGCCAATTCTCTTGGTTCTCATTGATCATTCTGGAAAAAAAATCATTTAGGGTGAGCTCATTAGTTAGTCCAACCTCTTTCTGTTTTTCTAGCTCCAATTCTCTTTTTAGGCTTTTGGTCCTTGGCCTTCTTCTTGGCACCTATTCCTCTATCTAGTCACCATATTCTACATATGCTTAATCAAGTAAAGCCTTAGCCTTTTCAGCCGCCCTCTTTGCCTTGATGAGTTGAATCTCCATGACCTCATGTTTGGCCTCAAACTACTTGTTTTCCTACTCATAATATGAGATGATGTATTTTTCCCTCTGCAAGTTGATCTAGATCTCCCTGATGAGTGCATAGTTTTATTTGATCACAATGCTTGTGCTTTCATTGTCATCATGGTCACTTTGGTCAACTATGTCAAAATCCTACTCTGTCTCATGGAGGTCCTCCTGCTGCTGTTGGATCTCTGTCTCTATCATATTTTCCTTACCCTTTTGTACCTTCTTTGTCGTTGAAGAAGGCAAGGCCCCTCCCATAATCTGTGGGGAAAACGCCTGCCTATGGCCTCTCTAATAAGTGTGTGTCAAAGTGCCCAAATCAGCCCCTTTAGGCTTGATGACCTCAACTTGTTCAATCTTCTCTTGCTCTTTGATTTCATCTCTATTAGGTGAACGAATATGCTCATGAAATGATGATGATGGAGGTGATGGTGAGGTTGAATGATCAAATGAGGATGAATGATCTATGGGCTAAGATGGAGGAATGGATGTGGAAGGATGAGATGACGAAGGAATACTTTGAACATTCTAAGTAGATGAATGAGTGAATATGGGATTGGCTATGAAGATACTCCATGCAATGTTGAGTTCCTTGAGATGATAAAGGACAATGATTTTAATGAGGGAATGATGAAATAGGTTGTTCATTTGATATTTATACTCCCTTTTCTGGGAAATGTAGGCCATCTTCTCAACACTCTGGAAAAGAGAGTAGGGTATATTGAGCATTTTTACCCTAGTGAAATGCATTAAAAGCTGAAAGTGATAGGAATAAAGCCTAGAAAATCTACCTTCACATGAAAAATATTTCATGATAATCTTCATCATTGGGGCATATCTATCAAGGAGGCGTGAAAAAGGAAATTAGCCCCTTCTTTCATTTCGGTACCTTGGTTTCATGTAAGGGTCATAATAATGTCTCTCCAAATTACCTTGCTTAAACCATTTCTCCCAACATCTACGATTCTGGTGGCAACTGATATAATAGCAATAGATAAAGTAAAAGTGATACCTACTAGAGTGACTTGGTTGTCTTGGACTTAAGATATGAAGAGCCTAGTCAACTTAGGATGGTGTTGGACTACCTGAACTTACTCACAAAAATCATAACAGCCTAGATATTTGAAGGATGTCACAGCCATAGGAGATGCCAAGAGTTCTCTGAGATCTATGGGCTCAAATCTATGTATCTTGCCTCCTTTGTGTGTTTTCTTGACCTTTGTTTCTTCTCTATTTGTTTCCTCTTCCTCACTGTGTGGTTTGTATTCCTCGTCTGCCATGGTGTTTAATATCAAACCGTAGGGAGGTATAAGGTAGTGGGAATGTAGTTTTTTGGGAATAGGAAATGGGGAAGGGTAATTATGAAGGAGATGATTGAAGGAATATATGTAATGGAGGAGGATATAGGGTACTAGTATGATAGCTTTTGAGATGGGGGAAATTGTTTGCAATGTAGGGGTTTTGGGAGCCTAGGTAGTTGTGGCACCTAGGACTTAGGGTTTTGGGACAAAGGTTTGGAGGGTATTTGGGATAAAAGGTTTAGGGAAAGGGAATGAAGGTGTAAGGGAGTGTATAAAAAATAATTGATATTGCAAGGGTAGTTTTGGGTGAGATCTAGGGTTTAGATATAGGATGAACACCAAATTTTAAATCAAACTTCTAAAACAGTTTGGGACTGACTTAAGAGGAAGAAACACACTATCCTTAGCCGTTACTTACTTGTTTGGAGGTCAAATGTACTTTGGTGGAGTTGAGGAGGTGACTGTAGCCTTTCTTGACAAACGTGCAGTGCCAATGGGGAGTGTGCAGTGCCTCAGGCAAGCACACAACGCCTTAAGGGAATGTGTAGCGCCTTAAGGGAACACACAACACCATGTAAATGCATAGTGCATGAAGAGAATGTGCATCGCTAGAAGAGAACATGCAGCGCCAGAAGAGAACGTGTAGCGCTTGCTCTGTTCCACTGCTTTTCGCCTAGAATTGTGAAAAGGATCTCTTGGGTTTTGCTCAATCACTGATAGGAGGAAAATGAAGTTGAGTTTCAAGCCAAGAAGTCCTTTATAGCTGAGTGAATTTGATCTTTTAACTTTAAAAACCCACTTTCTAATGTTTCATTTCACCTTTTTGACATCTTTGCTAATTTCCTTTCTGACTTTTTCCTTTGCAGGTGGTTGATGATGGAGTTTTGGTAATATTTACTCTTTAATTTTGCTTGGATGAAGTTGGCACATAGAGTTTGAGTGAACAACTTAGGAATAGTAACTTATTACATATAATGGACATAAAATTACATAAATAAATAAAAAATGTTACATCTCTCTTTTTGAAATGAAATTACAATCTTGAAACAAAACTCATACTTTGGAATGAAAATTAGAGCTCGAGCAACCATAGTTACATGTTTGCAAATCCTCTTTGAATGAAAGAGGGACATTATTCCTTTCACTCTCATGCTTTTGTTGGCCTTATGCAATGAATGGTGTTTTATTGGACCTTGGAGGAATGAAACCTAGTGACCTAATGGGACCTTGAATAACCAGACTTCATGTAGACTTGACTGACACAAGACATGATGAAATGAGATTTTATAATGAATGTATGCTCAGTAAGACACAGGAAGGTGGGCCATTTTTTTTTTTTTTGAGGGAGAGTGGGGTTTTGACTTGGGCTACCATCAGTGAGTAAATTTTGAATGAGGACCAAAGTGGAATGATAAAAATTTCAAAATAGGACACTAATATGATATAAAAGAGGATTTATGATCACTGATGGCAGTGTGCAAATACTGACTCTAACAAAACCTTTGTCTTCTCATTTGCCTTGATCAGATACTACATCACCTTACGAATCTAGCCTAGAATCCCCTAATAACCCTATCCAGACTCCTAAGAGTCCACATACTTTTGATAGTCTGCAAGTACTAGTTATCAACCATTTTGTGGTATCTCCATAACATCTTTATAGTCTATACAATCAGACTGGTGTTCCATGAGAGTTGTCTCCTCATTCATCTTTGGTTCATCGTTGGTTGTTTTCTATGGAGTTAGAAGGGGAAATTCCAGTCTCCTCTCAGAGTGAGTCAGAATTTTCTGCCACTCACACTCCTCGAGTGGGTGGTGAGCAACCATATGAGTTCCCTTTGGAATGTTTCCCTTATACAGGAAGCATCCCATCTAGCATTTATCCTAAGTTTAGTGATCCCTTATTGCCACAGGGTTATACCTCTCTAGCTAAATTGGTTTCGGGCATTCTGAGTGCCTCGTCGTCGTATCAAAATCCTATCTGGTCTTCTGGCACCATGCCTACCTCATGTTCATTCATCCAGAACATTACCTCTCCACCAATTGTACGAACTGTAGTCACTTTAGTTCCAATTCAACCTACCATTCTATCTCCGCTTATTTCGTCGTTTCAATCAACTGTTCCAGTTCAACTGACGGTCTCAGTAAGTAAGGTATCAGTAAGTTCTTCTACCCCTCCAGTGAGTGGACAGACTGTGCCACTGCTTGGGGGGCATGATCCAAATATCTCCATGATGTCAAGGCAAACAAATTTGAGTAGATCGCAAACTCACATGGTTGGAACAAATCTACCTTTTTTCGGCACTATTCCTAACCCTGTTGATCCATCCATGTCAGTTAACATCCAATACCAGTAGCCATACATGGCTTAGGTTACATTCCAACTGGCTTATGTTCCATATGGTTCACAACCCTTGGTTACCCCACCCTACATTTCTCAAGCTGGAATTTATGTTCAGCTTGGCCAATCCATTGTGCCTGGTGGATATGGATATATTCAATTTGGGCACTATCTAGGAACTATCCAGCTACCTTTACAACAATACGGTAAACCTTCACAGCAACAAGGGAAAGCATTCTAGAAGCAAGGATAACTACTACAACCACAAGGGAAACCTTTGCAACAGTCGCAACAAACTTTGCAGTTGTAGACACAGTTTGTTCAACAATCCTCCCTACCTTTGTCCTCGCAAGGCCAACCTTTGCAGCAGCAGGGGCAACCTTGTAGCAGCCACAAGGTCAGCCTTTGTAGCAGTAGTTTGTATATGCATATCAGAAAGGTCAGCATATTCAGGGCCAAGGTCGACCTTTGCAAGGTCAAGGTCAACCCCTACAACAACAAGCTAAAAATCCTTATGTCCAAGGGTAGCAAGTTCCTTATGTCCAGGGGAAGCAGGTGAAAAATCCTTATGTCCAGGGTCAACAGCTTCAAAATCCTTACGTCCGAGGTCAACAGGCTCAAAGCCTTTTAACCCATATGCCTATCAACGGCCTATGGTAATACAGTATCAAGTCTACCCAAGACAGAATCCTCCCTACATGCAAGATAACCTACAGTGGGGGAAAACCAGATTCCATATAGACAAAATCCTCCACTGTGGGGGAAAAATCCTTATCAACAAGGTTGTAGTTTGGGTCTACTCAAAAGCCCCAAATGCCTTTTAATATGTAATCTCCATTCTTTGCCATGTTGGAACTCCTGGATTTTTTAAGGCTCACCAATGATCCTATCCTTCATTCGCCTTATTTGCCTCTAGTTCCAATGAAAGTTCCGAGCAATTACCCTAAATTTGAGGGAAAAGCGAAGGAGGATCCACAAGACCATTTGATGCCATATCACCTCTAGTGCTCCTCCAATTTGTATGTCGATGATTCTATCTATCTCTGACTTTTTCAAAGAACTCTCACAAAAGCTGCAACAAAGTGGTACATTGAATTGCCTTGAGGTACCTACAGTGACTCAACTCTCTCGCTATGGCTTTCCTCACTCATTTCCATCTTCTAGTTTACTATGAAATGGGCACCTATCTACTTAGATCCCTTAAGAAAGAAACTGCAACTCATATCTCCGATTGCATCCATGAATGGAGACATCAACGTCGCTTGATCAAGTTTGAAATTGTTGATCAGTTGCTGACATAGTGGTTCACAAAATAACTCATCGACCCAATTGCTAGGGACATAGCTATGTGTGGGTGTGTTACTGAGGAGCAAGCCATTGCTTATGCCAAATATTTATACCTAGTCTACTCACAATTTGGTACATTATATGAGATGTGACCCAATGTTCCAAGACCATCATTTGATCTGATAGCATCAAAGTCTCTAGCTACACCACCTCTTGATGGAGTGATTGGTTTTGTGTCTCAGAATCCCGTGAAATCTTCTTCCAAGCAAAAATCAATCTTGAACACAGGTACCAATGATCCCTCTTGAAATTCAACTAGTCCTGGTAATACCTATGAGGTTCACATTGTCTAGTCTTCCAAATCAAACAAAACCTCTAAGTGTAAAAAAAAAGGGCAAAGGAAACACCAAAGCCAATGCCCCGAAACAAGGCCCTCCTCAGTCTTCTACTGGCGATGATTCTCAAAGAAAGTTGAAGTATCCATGCCTCATCTGTGAGGAGGATCATTACACTAAGGATTGTCCCCGATAATATGAACTTAGTCGCTTGGTTACAGGGACCCCGGTTGTCTTAAAATAACCCTTTCCATCCCAACAGACTCAAATGGTAGACTAACCCCATTTTCTTGTTCCCTTAGATTCCCAAGTGTTTATGATGAACACGCCCATAAATGTGGCTACCAGATCTAAACATTATCAAATCCCAATGACAAGGAAAGAGAAAGAAAGTACCCCTTCCTCCTCTATCTAGTTGACCTCGGATCCTCTCCATATCGAATGACCTAATCTTGATTTTGTTGTTTGACCACCCTCTCAGGTTGTGCTGCAAAAGTCCTCGTATAATCCAAACGCTCGAGCCACTCAACACTATAATATTGTTGAGGACTTGGCTCAAGCACCATAAATTATGTATGCTCTTGAGGTCCTTCAAAGTTGTCACTCTCAATGGAAAGAATTACTATTGGCCATTTGAGGTTTCGATCCATCTAATTCCAATCTCATTTGCCTTGATCTAGAATACCATGTTTCGTGCTTACCTCATTAAAATTTCCTTTCTCATTCAAGTCATCATTAATGAAAAGACAATTCACAGGATCGTCATTGATGAAGGCGCTTCTACATGCATCATGACTGTGGCTTGTTAGAAGGAAATAAATTCTCGTACCCTAAACCAATTACCTAACACATTGGAAGCCTTTGATGGATGTGATTCTTGACCATTCAGTGTCCTTCCTAATCTTTCCATTACCTTGGAAGGTAAGACAGTTAATTTCAAAGTAGAAATTTTTGATGCAAATATTAACTATAATCTTCTACTCAGGTGGAGTTGGACCCATGCTATGCATGATGTAGCCTCCTCTCCATTCCGCATGCTCCATTTTCCTCATCAAGGGAAAATTGTCACGGTTGAAGAGTTGTATTTCTTTGCATTTTCCTCCCTAGATGGAAATGTTCCTTACGTGAAGAATATCAGTGCTCTATATGAGAGTGTAGGGGCTAGACTTTTCAAAGATCCCGCCTTAATGGGTATTTTTCCTCTTCGACCTCTGCATGTTTCCTTAGTCAACATGATCTCAGTTAAGTCTAATCCTTGGGTCATTCCTCCTCATGATCAAGTTGATTCATTGGGTGATGTTATGTCGTTAAGCCCTACTGAGATTAATTACGTGGATATTGTTTCAGCTTCGACCTCGATATCTCTTGATCACACTATTTTGGGTACATCTCTTGAAGTGTATTCTCAATCTCCTTGGCTTGGTTCTTTGGATTCATCTGATCCCTTAATCGAGACGTTTCCTACTGATGAAAGTATCATGGAAATTATGTCTCTTGAGGAAGCACCTTGGAATGATACTTATCATTTTTCCTCATTCTTACCTAGCCAGGAAGTCATGTCTACCTATCTTGAGAATTTATGTACTCGTTTCCTAACCCAACCACTTCAGACACCTATCATGACCCATGAATTTTGGTTGGAAGGGAATATAGGTAATATTACCCAAAATATGCCTATTGAAATTTAGTTAAGCCTGGTATCATTGAAAACGTCCATATTGGGGTAACTTGTTCTCTCGATGAGATCAAGCTTTATACTCATCCTTTTCAAAAGTTTCAAGATGTTTTTACATGGTCAAATGAAGAAATACTTGGCATTGACCCAAGTATAGTCGTGCATGAAATTCCAACTTATCCTAACACAAAGCCCATTTTCCAAAGGCTTCGTCCGGTGCACCCTAGAAAAGTGGTCGCCATCAAGGGAGAAGTTGAAAAAATTATTAAAGCTTGATTTATTTATCCTATATCTCTCACAGATTAGGTGTCCAACATCTTACCAGTGACTAAGAAGCAAGGCACCATTCGGGTCTGTGTTGATTATCGTGACATTAATCATGCCTATCCAAAGGATAATTATCCCACTCCTTTTGTAGACCAGGCTATAGATGAATGTGCTGGGAGTGAGATTTTCTCCTTTAAGGATGATTTTTTTGGCTATAATCAAATAAACATTGCACCCGCTAATCAACACAATACTTACTTTATCTTTCCATGGGGGAATTTGCATACTAAAATCTCCCTTTTGGCCTTAAGAATGCTGGGGCTACTTTCCAATGAGTGATGTCTTATTCTTTTCATGACATTAAAAACATTGTTCCGCCTTACTTGGATGATCTTCCTGTTCATTCATGTAAGCGCCATGACCATCCCGATCACCTTCGACAAATATTTCTTCATTGTAGACACTATAACATTCAGATTAATCCACATAAGTGTGTCCTCTGCATTGCATATGGCCAACCTCTCAGTTTTATTGTTTCAAAGGATCGTATTTGTCTTGATCCTCTCAAAGTTGAGGCTATTGTTAATCTACCCCCTCCCTCTTCATTGCATCAATTGTAGATTCTACAAGGGAAAGTGTATTTCCTTCGCCACTTTGTGCCTAACTATGCTAAGCTAGCTTCAGGGTTCACCCGGTTTCTTAAGCAAGGAACTCCATTTCATTGGGATGAGACTACCCAAAAGTATTTTGATGACTTGAAAGTTGTCCTCATTAATTCTCTTTTATTGCACCCTCTGAACTATCATCGTGATTATTTCCTCTATCTAGCTTCAAATTCTAGCATTATTTCTATGGTACTAGTGAAAGACGATGAAGAAGGTCATGAACATGTCATTTATAACCTTAGTCGCAATCTCCTTGATGTTGAGACCTATTATGCTCATGTCGATAAATTGGCTTTGGTTGTTGTGTATGTTGTTCAATGCTTTCAACATTATATTCTACTCCGCACTACAACCATGATTTCTGATTGCAACCCCATGACTTATATTCTAACTCGTCAGTTGCTTGGGCGAAAATATTCCAAGTGGATTTTCATCCTCCAAGAATTCGATTTGGTGTTCACTGCTTCCAAATCAAAGAAATTACTTATATTTTCTAAGTTGATTTTCTCTTTTCCCTCTAATTCTCTTCCTACTAGTGTTGATGAACAACTACCTGATGAAACTCTATTTCTTATTAGCACTCTTGATCCTTGGTACAGTGATACCATCATGTATCTCCAAACTTCTACCTTTTAGTCTGCATTTTCCAAGGATGATTTCTGACACATTCGGCATTAATTCCAACCTTACTGCATCATTGGAGATACTTTATACCATGTTGGTGTTGATTCAGTTCTTCACTGATGTTTAACTCTCGATGAGGCTGAAAGAGTCTTAAATGACTGTCATTCTGGCAAATGTGGTGGTTATTTGTCTAGCTATTCCATTGCTCAAAATATCCTCCACACTGGCTATTTTTGGCCCTCCATCTTTAAGGATTGCATTCTTGTTGTCCACAAATGCCACCACTGCCAAATTTATCAGCGGAAAATGTGTGCCCCACCCGCTCTCCTTGACCCTATTATTACTGTTGGTCCCTTTGCTAAATGGAGCATTTATTTTATGACATGTAACCCTCATTCATCCTGGGGGCATGGTTACATTATCGTTTCCATGGATTACTTACCAAATGGGCCAAAGCGATGCCTACATATTTAGCTGATGGTAAAAGGATAACACAATTTCTATTCAATCATGTGGTTTCCAAGTTTAGAATGCCTCAAGCCATTGTCACTTATCATGGCTTCCATTTTTGCGATTATATGATCGCTGAGTTGACTTCTAAATTGGGCTTACATCACAACATCTCAACTCCATATTACCCTCAGACCAACGACCAAGTTGAAGCAGTAAACAAAATTTTAGTTACTATATTTCAGTGCACCATTGGGATGCAAAAATCAAATGGGAATCTCATGCTTTTTTCAGCTCTGTAGGCCTATCGAACCTCAACTAAATACGCAACTTGATTCACAACTTTCTAGCTCATATATGGTTTGGAGGCTACCCTACCGATTGAATTTGAAATTCCCTTAGTCAAATTGGCTTTCGAATTACTCCCTCAAACCTCACCTCAAGAAGAGCATCTCATATATTTGGAACAATTGGATGAAACCCGTCATCTTGCTGCTTTAGTCATTGAAGCATAGAAAAAGTGAGTTAAATCCCATTTTGATCAGTCGATCTCTCCTCGTGCTTCTTCTTATGGATATTTGGTCTTGCTATATGACCAAGCTAACGATAAGCTAGGGGAAAAAAGTTTCAAACGCATGTGACATGGGCCCTATATTGTCAAGCACGTATTACAAGGCATATGAGCTAATTGATTATGAGGGTAACCCTTCGAGCAAGCCCCACAATGGGCAGTACCTCAAAAATTATTATGTGTTATTCATTTTTGTGCAATTTGGTTTGGTGTGCTTTTCAAGTAGCTTTCCTGCTTATTATGTCTTCACCTGCTTTGTAGATGTTTGTGACTCCTTGTGCAGTTTCAATGATAGTGATTTTTGTAGTGCATAGAATTTATCATCCGCGGAATGGGCTATTTATGACCCTCATGGTGAGTTGATTGATCATCAAGGTATTTGTTTTGGTTAAATAACTAATAACATTGTTGAATATAGTGCATTTATCGAACTCTTGTCAGAAGCCATTTCTCTTTACATTCGAGAAATGGTTATTAAACTTGATTCACAACTTATTGTTCTTCATCGCAATGGGCAATATTATATCAGAAACTCTCAAATATTGAGAATGTATTTATGTATTCATCTATTGGAAAGAAATTTTGATTATATCACATATCATCACATTCCTAAGCATATGAATACATTAACAGATGCATTGGCTAATTATGTTTTAGACACACATTTACGCAATATGTGAAAAAACATTGTATCACAATAAACAAGAAATATAGCATATATATGTTGATAATGTTTGAGTGTAACACATCAAAATCTCAAAAATAATATATGTGTTCCAAGTACATTTGTGGCTTGCAGGCCTCAAAACTATAAATGAAAACTATGGACTACTCTTTGTGGTGATCATGATAACATGTTATTGCTCATACTACATGAGTCAATAATCATCGAATCTGATCTGACACTCCCATTTTGTGCCTCTAATAATAGCGAGGAATGTCCTCGATCCATGCATACTCTAGGATTCCTCTCATCAGGCCCTCCAGATTTTGGGAAATATCCTCTTCGTTGTCCACTCCTCCCTTATAAGGAGTGACCTTGAACTGCCAAGCCATGCGTCTAGCTATATGGGACATCCCTGCTGGCCTCTTTGGTCCAACATCTGCAATTTAAATTCAAGGTGTCATGAATAAATATATACAAAAACAATAAAAAACCAAAAACCAAAATTTCTTTTCTCACCTCCATCATCAAAGTCTTCTCCCTCTGGGAGTGGTATGTCAGGATCACCGTGGAAGTTAGTCTCATTATATGGCCAATCCTCCACCATGATCAACTATCATCTAAGCCACACGAAGAAGGAACACATGTAGGACATCTACTGAGCCCCTCTAGATCTAGGCATCATCTTGCTTCATCAGACCATCCATGGATCTTGTGGTACTGGAGGGTTCACCTCCACCATCTAGTAATGGAACACCGAGATATGTTCCAAGAATAAGGTCACTAGGATGAAGCCATATCCAAATTTCCTCAAGTTCCCAGCTTTGCATTTGGATAGTTGTGGTTTCATGTTTACTTTCATGGCTTTCATCCATGCAGTCCACAACATACTGGAAACGTGATTAGTTGGACTTGCGTAATGCTTGAGCCCCAACCACTCAATTGATGGTCAATAGTATTACCTTCAATACAACATCATTTATGGTCATGATGTCGATCTTTCCACTTGTAGATTTCAGAGCTCTCGGGCAATGTTGAACAAGCAACATGTTTAAACTCACCCCAATAGGCCTACCTCCATATAGTTGGACTAGTTCCCCTCTGTGGGACAGCCGGGTAATGAAGTAAATGTCTGAAGTCTCCAAATCTAGCTCTTGGTCATGGATCACAAATACCTCCCATCCAACGTCCCATAGACTAATCAGGTATTGTAGTAACTTAGGTTGAGCCTATAGGCCTAGTGTCAGAAATAATTTAAGGAGCCCATAGTTCCTCAATGCATCCAGATAGTTTGGATCTTCAAAGGGCATTTTTTCTATTCATTCATGCTCTTGATCTTTCCGCTCAATCACCATATTTTCTCTTTGATTTTATTGAAAACACCCCACATTTAATTTAGCATCAGTCTTTGAAAGGGAAATTTCAGATTTAAAGCATTAAAATTGGGAAAACTTTGAAAAAATCCATTCTCTGCATCGGTGCAACTATTTTTAAAATAGGTGCACTAATGGTGTGAGTCCCCATGCTAGAATACCTTGATCGGCACAGTCCCATGCCTGAATCCTGCAACGACCAAGGGAAAATATTTATTGCTAAAAATGCCTCAAAATCCTTAAAAAGATGGTTAAATGTGTAAAAAATAGGTATCAATGCAAAGATTAGGGGCTCGACTCTTACCTGCGACAGACGATTTGACAATTAGCTTCCTAGATCCACAAAAATCCAACACTGAAGATATAGGGCACAAGTGGGTAAAAATTGCTCCAAATGAGGTAAATGGTAAAAATGTTTTAATTTTTTCTTTTTATAAGCTTTTCGCTATGTTTTATGGTTTAAAAAAGTATTTTTCGCCATTTTTCCTTAGAAATGGAAAATGCATTTTCTTCTTGTGCAAAGATAGATGATGGTTTTCCAGTGGTGATGCGAAACTAGAGTCGTATTTAAGCTCTTTTCTCGACTCGTAAAAACAAAATGAAAATATTTCTAAGTATTTTTCCCTTTTTGACTCATTAAAGAAAATAAAAATGGGGAGTCTGCTTTAAGCTCTTTTCCGACTCTCGAAACACGAAAATATTGTCAAATTCTTGTCGTTTTGGCCTCGTCAATGGTTTCTAAATGTTGTTTACCTAGTATACGTTTACCCCTTTTTCAAGCTGGGATAAAATATTTATGAAAAAGGTACTCCTTGGTTGACATGGTCAAGAGGTTCTTTCGAGTATTGTTTTCTACCTTTTTGCACTCAAGAGACAACTTTACCAAAAGGGACCTTTTGGAATTTCATTTTCCATGTCCTTTTCAAACTCTCTAAACATGAAAAAGTTATCGAGTTTTTCCTTTTTTCGAACTCATTAAAATTTAAACGACATCGGATTCGTCACCATGATGGACCAAGTTTATCCTTCCTAAGGCTTGTTAATCTTACCAGGTCGGATATATCCAAAGGATAAAATTATATCACAAGCATATGCTATCCCCTTCAAGCTTATGATAAAAAAATAATTGGGGTACCTGCCGGAAATGGTGGGGAAAAATGGAAAATTTTTACTAGTTGTGTCGACAACTTGTCACTCTTGAACATGAAACCCTTCTACTTCATGTCATGTTGGGATAACCTCACTTCATCATTGACCTTCCTAGTTTTTGGCCTCCACTTTTGGCTTTCCATCTGATCTTTTCCATGTCATCATGACTTCCGATCCTATGGATCCAAATGTTGCAAACTCTGGAGTCATGTTGCCGATATGTTTAAGAGTTAATATTTATGTAGTTTACACTCCTGATTCTCTGTATCATCCATAATCATTGTATCCCCTTGTCTCACATCGATGATGTGGGATACATCATGGCCCTCCTTCGATAAGGTCACTTCTTGTTGACTTAAACTCATTATCTCGGAAGTTGGCCGAGAGACTCCCTTCTAGTACCTTAGAGCTTGCATACCCTAATGGCAAGTTCTTCACACTTGATGACAAGTTTTCATCATTGGATTTTGATCGAGTGACTTCACGAGTGTTTGACTTTAGTCCCTTATTCACACTCTGTGAATTGTGCTGCTGATACCTTGAGAGCCATTGCCATTATTGGTGGTTTCTCTCACGCTTGCTAACAGTTCACATCATTGACCGGTAATCAAGTGATTTTCTAGCATGTTTGACTTTGACACATCTATTCACATGCTAGAATTTGTACTTTGATCAGGTCATGTTGGAGAGAAATACCCTTGGCTTAGATTATAGAAGTCCAGCTTGCAAGGTGATGTGACATGATCATGCTTACATACATGTCTATTTTAGATGGATGGCTGGGACCATTCCATGAGTATGTTATATCTAATCCTTGTCATTGTTGGATGGCTGCGACCATACCTTAGGTTAGATATGACCCTGCTTACTGGATGGCTACACCCATACCTTGGATCCATTTACATGATCTTCTTCTAGATGGTTGTGTCCATACCACGATTCATGTATTAGAGATTTCAGTGATGTATATGTATCTATGCTTTCTTGCAAGTTTTCTGATCATAGTTCTAGTTCCATGCATCTACTCGTAAAGCATTTCACCCCTCGCTCTTGTTTAGCCTTCACACTTTAGGGGGCATCTATTACACATTATTTTTTCATTTTCCCTGTACTCCCCCCATTCCTCAGTCTTGGAGGACCTCTACAGTGACCCTCATGTGTTCCTATGTCATGAAGAACATGTCCTTACATCCCTCCTCATCTACATAACATTTCCCTCTTACATAATTTTTCAAGAATATTCCTTCAAACTTAGTTTTCAATACAGGTGCTATCACTCAGTTTCTTCCTTGCATTTATTTGCAGAGTCTAACACTCGGCCTAGCACCGAATGGTGTTGTTAGTCCATTCATGAGCCATGTTGACCCTCTTTTGGAAAGTTGTTAAAAATGGAGTCAAAGTTTCCAGATCTAGAAGCTTCATGAACAGAAGCATGGTAAATGGTTAGGCAAGATAGAGCTGAGAGAGATTGTTTGGGCTCCTTTCCCCTATTAAAATGGAAAAAATGAAAATGGATAAGGCCTCTCCCATCATAAGAGGATCCTTTCCCCCTCTCTCAAGCTATATAAACTCCTCCTTTTCCAATCTCATCTAGTTAATGAAAGGGAAGGAATAATCTACAAATCTTGATAGCCATATTGAGAACCTTAGCCTACTAGTTTGTGTTTGTAAAGGGAGAATAAGCTTGTAGTTTTTTTTGGTTTGGAGAAAAGAGGAATAAGACTTGAAATTCCATTATTTGGGGGTGAATCATGAGATGCTAACAGTGGTGCTGGAACCCAGACACATCGAAGGAAACCTGCAACGCTAAGGTGAAGGTTGTACTTTCCTTTTTGTCATAATAATACAATTGATATTTTGTTTCCTATATCAATTACATATGTTAGTTGGTAGCTTAAGACTCAACCTCTTAAGTAGGTTGAAGATATTGTATTCTATCATGTGTGCTTTGGTTTCTTATCTACTTGTTTCAGGTGCTTGATTAACGTTAAGGAGTTGTTCACTGGAGCAAAGACACAAGGACTTCATCAAAAAAGGATTAGCGATACAAGAGGTAGGATATTATCCATTCTCAATCTAAGGGAACTTATATTAGATTGTCTTGTTTGTGGCTATACCCTCTCCCCTAGGCTAGAGGGATTGTCTCTTTCCGCAGTGAGAATCTTCCTACTCCATAGACAGTCACTTGTGACAGTGACCGCATACATCTAGGATTGTGCAGCTCCATTACTGAAGAATTTTGATCGAGGCCTGATTTCAAACTTCTTCTTGGGATGAGTATATTTCTTAATGCAATACTCAAACCGGTCCCAAATATAGAAAAATTTCATCTCACTCTTCGTAGCTTGAAACTTTAAATCATGGAAGTGCTGCCAAAAATCCATAGTCGTTTCAGGCAAAGCCTTCCGTTGTTGTAACAATTTTTGATCAAGATGGTCTGGATCAAAATGATGGAAAGTGTCTTCAATGAGATCACAAAAGTGCTCAAGTGAGTGCATGTTGTCATCCAGTAGGCTGCACAACCACTGATGTGGAGATTTGTGAAGTTTGTATGCAAGAAGCAAGTTGGCATGTTCGTCAGAACATCCATCTTCCTCATGAAGCATGGAAAGAAAGTCATCTAAGAACTTAGGCCAAGCCACTTCACCTTCACCATCATATGTGTAACTGGACAAGTGATTAAAAATCTCCCTTGTGATGGTGACATCTTCGTGATTCGAAAAACATCGCAGAGGGAGAAGAGTGCACGAATCCATGATATATATGCAAAGGTTCAAAATAGGATGATATGACACAACTTGTCATCTGGCCCTCCTTCTATCACCAGAAATGTTGACAGTGCTGGACCCACCAACATATCAAGGGATCTCCCCGATAACAAATCCCAATTAGACCTCAGATCGTTTGGTGTAGGAGTCCCAGTAGTGGGTTTTATGGTAATGCCTTGACCGCAATTTCACATAGAGGCAAGTAAGATAACTCTGTTGGTAGTAAGGGTGTGACAGGAAGATCCATGAGAGGTTCTAACACGCAAGGGTTGAGATGAGTGTGCCCCTTGGAAACCTGTGATACCACACAATTAAGAAGGGAACACATGAGAAAATATGCATCACAACATGGAAGGAAATTTAGCTAGCAATCCAAAGGTTTGATTAAACCAACAAAATATTTCAAAAAGATTCATACATACATAAACAGATAATTATACATGCATGTGTAAGTAAACAAATACATCTATCATTTAAAATAAACTAGGTAGCATAGAATACAATGCAACATATGCATGAAATTTTCTGGCTCTTATTATATTAATAAGTGATATTCCAACCATACAATACACCCATTTCCAACCCCTAGCTCCGATAGTGGAACGTTACAGCCACAACCACCTGCTCGTCCGAAGAGATGTACTAGCTCTGTGCAGTGGAGAAGCCAAGGCTCGTTACAATACTATCCAAGCTCTCTCCAAGATAGTCTTATTGGAAGCTTGGTTGACCAAAAGCCTATACAATGAGTTATGAGGGACTATTTATAGCAAAGGGTGGGGTGGCCCTTGACATTCCCCTTTGTGACAATTCAAGTACCCTGACAACTCTTCATCTACTCTATGACCATTACATCCAACTATCGACACTTGACTTACATTTGACAAGATGTTACATTACAATGCACATGTACCCATGTGAGAGAAATGGCTTGAGCAAGCCATGCTAGACATCATTGTGACTTAGAAAACCATGGAAGTCCAACTCCTCAACATCCTTGCACTGATCAACAGTAACATACTGATGCCAAGATCGGTAGTCTGTGATGGTGTCTGTGTGCTCCAAGGTGACATCTTTCTGGAATCTGACTCTTGCCTCCATAGCATTTGGGTACACTTCTCAGGTTCCTCTGTCCAACTCATCCATAAGCATGCACATCATTGTATTCAATGCGGCTGGAACAACAACATACTTATGCATGATGTCTACACTGATGGGCAAGTCTGGGCTAGTGGAAATGCGCATCAACTTGTCACAATACGAGTCAAGTTCTAGTCAAACCTGTGCCTTTTTCTTCACCTGAGTAAGAGTCCCATTATATGGGGTTGCATGTGCATGCACCACAACATCCATACTCTTGAATACACGTGCATGGGAAGCTTGTATACTAGTGACGAGTTTTGGGAGCTCTTCATAATTCTGGATCTAACTTTGGATACGTGCCTTCAGCTTGACCACACTAGAATTCATCATCTTAGGCAAGTGAAGTGGGGCTTCCTTATATCTCATCATCCATGTTTTCATGTAATCAATGGAAGCATGAAAGTTCGTCAAGATACGTGCTCTTCTAGCACATCGTTGTTGTGATCCATTGAGATGGATGAACACCTTATGCATGGTACCAAACTTGAAGTACAATGCTCGCATAATTGTGTCAAGGGACAACACTTCATCCAGTATTTCCTTCTTTAGTTCAGCTTGGGGGGACACTATCACCAACTCTCCTCCTTGCGTGGTCGTCTGAAGTTCCTTAGCCATTCGCTCACTTTCAGCTATCAGAAAGAAAACAATTGAACTAGTGTCTTCAACATACACTCTAGTTGCATTGGCCAAGGCTGCTAGATGTTTGTGCACGTCAGACACGATCACTCGTTCCTCAACTTGCGTAGGATATGTATGATCATCTAGATTCGACACTCTATGAGACTACACAACTCTATGTTGAGACTCGTCAAATGAGATGTTGTGCATCTCTCCTTCCGTCTAATCTCCGAGGATCTTAGTGCCTCCTCAGTCACTTGAGACTTTCTCATCATCTAGATGTGGTGAAGTAAGTAACTCGACTTGTTGGTGGTGAGGAATAAGGTCGATGTCCTATTCCAATTCCCATATTCCAATATCCATATCCATATCCAACTGTTGAATTGCTTTCTCTATCTCATGAGTGAAGTCTTGCTCCAGCGATGGTTCACCTAGTCTACTTGTGATCCAAATTGGATCCTAAACACTCTCTAAGTTTTCATAAACTTATTCAAATTATGCCAAACATATTCAAGTCTCAGAAAGATCAAGCTATCAGAAGGAATCCTCATGACAGTTGCAATTTTGATCAGCACGGAGCAACGAGGACCCTTGATCGAGTGCGCAGAGCGTTAAAGCACTAATTGCATATCGTAGGGTGCCCCCCTCAGTGAAGGAAATCCCCGAAGTGCCTGGACCCGAAATTTCTATGAAATGTGGAAAAGTAGTTAATTCGGTTCCATGGATTCCACAAAACCGGCAGGATATCAGAAGGCCTCGAGGCGGTAAGTAGTTTTGACTGAGTCCTGCCCGATGCCACACATTGAGTGACACACATCTGGTGGAAGAGAGACAAAACTGCTCACATTGGACGGGTAAACTCCATGTTACTTACCTACCCGATATGAATGACGATCGTAGGATCTAGGGGGCCTAGATCAATGGCGGAAGCGTGTCCCAATAAATGACCAGATTTGACAAGGTTATAAAGCAATATTACATGGGATTTGAAGTCCGACGTGGACGATGAGTTGGAAGAAGGTTCATGTTTTGCAGGCATCTTGGAGCAAACGAAAATAACAGTCGTTCAAATGTGTCCAAGGAACCCAATACACTCACCCATTGCAGAATATGTGGCCACCTCCCTGTGAAGCATTACACAGTGATTATGATGGAGAATAGGGGAGTTCGAACAGATAGACGCAGGAAAACCAGAACGTGGGAAGCAGAGACAAACCGACAGAAAGTAGACTAGCTTTAAAGCCATGAAATGGCAGAAGCAGAGGACACACAAAGAGGAGTTAGTTAGACACAGAAAGCTAAGTGTAGAGAGCAGAGAGAAGAAGCCAAGCTGACCTGAAGGAAACATCGAGCCAAACAGAGCTAGAGAGAGTCAGAGAGTCAGCACACTCCAGACAAAGCTTGAGAGGTTCAAGCGAGCTCCTCGGCATAGGCCTGTCATGTATGAGTCTCAGATTGGGCTCATAATACTGTGACCAGTAGAGGTAAAATACCAGTAAGGAGAGTCTATGTACTCTAGTCCTACTGATTCATATATGTTGAGTGAGACTCAAATTCAGCTCACTGTTGTAAAGAAACTCTTCTTTGAAAACATAATAGAGAGGCCACCATTGAAAGCTGGATGAAGAGACATAGCCCAGGAGAATTGGGTGAAATCCTTATTAAACTTGTTGTATTACATGTTTTCTTGTTATGTTTTCTCTAACCGCCTCAGTGTCTATGTATTTTTCAATCTTATCGATCCATTTCATAGAGTTACATAGGAACATCCATGCACATGAGTCTGTAATACCTTTAATTCTTTTTCCTGGATAAATTCTAGATCAAGTGGTATGAGAGCTCTAGGTTACTAAGGTTAGACAAGCTTGAGCTAGATTTTTTTGTTGAATTCTAACTAGATAAAAGCTTAAATTAGGAGAAGGAGAGTTGTTTGAAGCTAACCTTGAAATTGGAAGAGTCCACTCTAAGAGGAAAATGTCAAAAGAAAACCCCTTGGAATTAGGCTCCCAGTTCATGGATGGTTTCTTGACCATGAAAGCCATGGTGGAGGAAATGTATAATGAATTTAAGAGAGGTAGAGCTGAAGATTCATAAAAATTCAAGCAAGATAAAGGAGCTGAAGGATCTCTCCTCCATTACCACTCTAAAGGCAAAGGGAAAGAAGAAAAACTTCACACACCTCCTAGAAGCCCTGAAAACAAAAAGAAAACATCTCTGATTAAATTAGATGTTAAATTTGATTTGTCGATATATGATGGAGAGTTGAATGCAGAGAAGTTGGATAATTGGATTAGACAAATTGATGTTTATTTCAAAGTGCAGAGCATCGATTTAGATAAGAGTAAGATTTAGCTGGCCAGCCTACGCCTTGGAGGCACTGCCTTGGTATGGTGGGAAGGCAGGACACAAGCAGACATGAAGAAACATGATAAAATTTTGTCTATCTGGAGTGAATTTGTTTCTGTAATTAAAAATCAATTCTATCCACTAGCCTATATGCAACAAGCCATGATGAGCTGGAAAACTCTTCGCCAATTAAAAGGGAAAAGTGTACAAAGTTACACTCAAGAATTTAGGAAAAGAGCTTTGATTCTAGGAATTTCTTTAGACTCACCTAAAAATCTAGTAAAGTATATAGGTGGTCTACATAGCTACTTAAGGCACACTATTCTCATGTTTAATCCCACTAGCATAGATGAGGTATTTGTTCAGGCTACACACCTAGAGGCTAGAGGAAAGAACGTGAACCCATAAGTTGGGGGATCATCAAAAACCACTGTAAGCAAAAGCAAGGAAAGGAGAAAACATAAATGGAAAGAGAAGAAGGAAAATATTGTACAAAAGACCAAGTCTTCATGCAATCACTGTAAGAAGGATGGGCATGATGATGAACATTGTTGGATCCTACATCTGGAGCTGAGAACCATGAAATTCGAAGGCAAGAAGAAGAAGATTGTTGCAACTATTCAAAAGGATTTGGGGTCAGACTCAGGAGATGAAACAACAATCGCAGCCACATGTATAAAAGGTAAACATTTTGAAGCATCTACTAGTAGTTTTGCACAATCTACTAAAAATGAAGAAAATGAGAGGAAAAGACATGAGCTTTTTCATATTCGAGTTGTTTCCAAGCATCAAAAGATTGATACTTTGTTTGATAGTGGCTCACAAGTAAATTTAATTTCTGAGGCAATTGTAAAGAAGTTGGGATTACTAACCACACCTCACAAAAAGCCTTATCTATTAGGTTGGTTATGTGATAAAGCACAACTACAAGTGACTAGACAATGTAAACTTAGGTTTTCTTTTGGGTCAGCATTTGTAGATGATGTTGAGTTAGATATAGTTCCTTTGTATATATGTGGAATTGTTTTAGGAAGTCCTTACTTTTATGATAGAAAAGCTATTTTCTATAGAGCTGAGAACAAGTATCAACTTGTTAAATATGGAATCGAATATATTGTAAGAGCTCAAAAACTCAAGAATAATTATGCTCTCATAAAGTCAAGGCAGATGAAAATAATTGTAAATTCATGCAAACAATTTTTACTGATGGTTGTAAAGGAAAAGAAACCTGATAAAACCAATGTATTTGAGGGCTATGATGCTAAACAAAAAGCTTATTTAGAAAAAGTTGTTTTAGAATATGATATATTGTTTCAAGAACCTAAAGGTTTGCCACATGATATTAATTTGCAGCAAGATGCTCCATTGCCTAACATCAGAATATACAACTTGTCTGCTTTAGAGAATGTAGAAATCAAGAAGAAAGTACAAGAGCTGCTCGAGAAGGGGTTCATCAGACCTAGCACATCACCATGTGGGTCTCCAATTATTTTGGTGAGAAATAAAGATGGCTCATGGAGAATGTGCATTGATTATCGAGCACTGAATAAGATAACAATCAAAAATCATTATCCCCTTCCTTGCATAGATAGTCTATTGGATCATTTAAAAGAAGATGTTTATTTTTCCAAGTTGGACTTGCATAGTGGCTATCATCAGGTCAGAGTTGCAGAGCAACATGCATGGAAGACTGCTTTCAAAACAAAGAAGGGATTGTATGAGTGGTTGGTTATGCATTTTGGCTTAACTAATTCTCTTGCTATTTTCATGAGAGTAATGAATGATGTACTCAGACCTTTTCTTGATGAATTTGTCATTGTATATTTGGATGACATTATTATATTTAGTAAAACATGGGAAGAACATTTAAAGCATGTTAAGTAGACTCTAGATGTCTTGAAAGGAGAAAACATTTATGTTAAGCTCTCAAAATGTGAATTTGGCAAAACATCTTTGAATTATTTGGGTCATATTGTAGGGGGTGGTGAATTGAAGATATATCCCTCTAAGGTTGCAGTCATTGCAAACTAGCCTAAACCCAAACTTGCTACAGAAGTTAGAAGCTTCTTAGGAGTAGCATAGTATTGGAGAAAGTTTATTTCTAACTTTCCTTGAATTTCAGCTCCCTTATATGCTTTAATAGGATTGAACAAGGTGTTTCAGTGGGGAGGCAAATAGCAGAAATCCTTCAACACCTTGAAAGAAAAGTTTAGTACAACACTAGTAATAGCATTACTCGATCTTCAAAAACCATTTGAGATTGAAATGGATGCCAGTGACTATGCCATGGGAGCATTGTTGATGCAACACATTAAACACATATGTTATCATTCTGAGACATTTAATTCTGTAGTAGTTAACTATCCCACATATGATAAAGAATTGTATGCATCAGTACAGAGTGTGAAAAAGTGGAAAAATTATTTAATGGGAAAAGAGACAGTTATACATACTAATCATCAACCACTTCAATATTTACACTCCCAATCTAAGTTGCAGCATTCAAGACACTATAGATGGATGGGTTTTCTACAACAGTTTCATCTAGTCATCAGATATAAAAAAGGCATACAAATAAAGTTGTAGATATGTTGTCCTGACCAATCATAAATTCATCCACTATACTTAATCATAATTCAGTATTGCATGAAAGGTACATTGAATAGTATGCTCAAGATATAGATTTTGAAGATGTATATGCAACTTTGAGTCATGGCAAACAATTAGAAGAATTGGATTATCATGTTAAGGACCAGATCTTGTATCATTTTGGGAAGCTATGCATTCCACAAATTGAAAGAGTAAAGATAATTCAAGAGGTACACACTTCTCTAATATTATGTCACTTTGGTGTAAGTAAAATATTACACAACCATGAAGATTTTGTTATTGGCCAAAAATGAATGAGGTAGTTTCTAGATATGTAAGAGGGTGTACCATGTGTGCTAAAATCGAACCTAACAATAGAAAAATATGCTTGTACACTCCACTACCAGTTCCTTCTCATCCTTGGGAGAGTGTTTCCATGGATTTTGTTGGAGGACTGCCTAAATCTAGGAAAGGTCATGACTATTTATATGTTGTTGTGGATAGGTTCAGCAAAATGTGTATTTTAATACCATGTAACAAACAGATTACAGTTGAACAAACTACAAATTTGTTCTTTCAACATGTATGGGTTCATTTTGGATTACCCACTTCCATTATATCTGATTGAGATACCCAATTTCTTGGGAAATTTTGGTCAAGTTTGTGGGAATTATGGACACCAGGCTGAAGAAGAGCACAACTTTTCATCCGCAAATAGATGGCCAAACAGAAGTAGTCAACAAGACAGTGATCCAGTTGCTCAAAGGCTATTATAGCAAGAATCCTAGGGTTTGGGATGGATATTTATGTTATGTGTGGCATGCTTACAACCGAGATAAACATTATTCTACACAAAGATCTCCTTTTGAGACCTGTTTTGGTTTCACACCAAGGTCTCCCTTGGATTTTTTTTTTGGTAAAGACACAACATTTGATGGACATAATGATGTGGACAAGGTAACCAATTTCATCAAACAAATCCAAGAGATTCACCAAGCAGTAGAGGAACAACTAGAAAAGATACAAGCCAAGTACAAGGAGGGCATGAGAAGCATCGTATGGAGCATAGTTTCCAAGTTGGTGATCAAGTTTGGCAATATATCAGCAAAGACAAAATGCAAGGTGAAGGTAAGAAGTTGAAGCCAATAAGGTATGGACCTTTTAAGATACTTGAGAAAGTTGGTGAGAATTCTTTTCGCCTTGATTTACCAGTTTACATGCACATCTACTCAGTTATTAATGCAGACAACTTGAGACTATTTGAACCTTCATTAATTGAAGATCCAGAAGAGCAGAGTCAATTTCCTTCTATTGATGATCTATTGGTTGAATATATTAATGAGTTGTAGTAATATACAGTTCTTGACAGGAAGGTGAGAACTATGCACAAAGGGGATGTTGAGTATCTTAGGATTGGACTCAAAGGTTCAAAACCAAGCAGAGTGAAATGGACAGAAATTGGGCAAGTGAGGAATCAGTACCCTCACTTGATGGATGCTTAAAAATAAAACTTTGGTGGTCCAAAATCTTTTTCAGTGGGAAGGCCGTGATCTGAATTGGATCCTAAACACTCTCTAAATTTTCATAAACTCGTTCAAATTATGCCAAACCGATTCAAGTCTTAGAAAGATCAAGCTATTAGAAGGAATCCTCATGACAGTTGTAATTGTGATCGGCATGGAGCAATAAGGACCCTCGGTCGAGTGCGTAGATCGTTGGCCCATGGTGATGTGCATTAGCACAAATTGGAAAAATCATAGGTTAATTCAAGAAACAGGTGTGGTTTCTGATACGTGATTATCATTAAAGTGCTAATCATGTATTGCAGGGTGTCCCCCTAAGTGAAAGAAAGCCTCGAAGTGCCTGGACTCGAAATGGCTATGAAATGCGAAAAAGTAATTAATTTGGTTCCATGAATTCCACAAAACTAACAGGATATCGACAGGCCTTGAGGCGCTAAGAAGTTTCGATTGAGTCTCACTCGATGCCACACATTGAGTGACATGCGTCTGGCGGAAGAGAGAGAAAACTGCTCACATCATACAGTTAAACGTCACTCTACTTACCCACCCGATATGAACGACGATCATAGGATCTAGGGGTCCAAATAAATGGTAGAGGCGCGTCCCGATAAATGACCAGATTTGACAAGGTTATAAAGCAATATTACATGGGATTTGAAGTCTGATGTGGATGACGAGTTGGTAGAAGATTCATGTTTCATGGGCATCTTGGAGCAAACGGAAATAAAGGTCATTGAAATGTGTCCAAGGAACCTGACACACTCACCCATTACAGAATAGGTGGCCACCTTCCTGTGAAGCGTTACACAGTGATGATGATGCAGAACAGGGGATTTCGAACAGACAGAGGTAGGAAAACTAGAATGCTGGGAAGTGGAAATGAATCGACAGAAAGCAGACTGACTTTAAAGCCATGAACTGATAGAAGCAGAGGACACACAGAGAGGAGTTAGTTAGATGCAAAAAGCTAAGAGCAGAGAAGAGAGAGAAGAAGCCGAGTTGACCTAAAGGTAGCATTGACCCAGACAAAGCCAGAGAGATTCAGAGAGTCTGTGCACTCCAAAGAAATCTTGAGAGGTTCAAGCGAGCTCCTCAACATAGGCTTGTCATGTATGAGTTTCAGATTTGGCTCATACTAGTATGACCAGTAGAGGTCAAATACTAGAAAGGAGAGTTTGTGTACTCCAGTCCTACTAACTCATATCTGTTGAGTGAGACTCAAATTGAGCTCACTGTTGTAAGGAAAATTTTCTTTGTAAACATAATAGAGAGGCCACCACTGAAAGATGGACTAGGAGACGTAGCCCAAGAGCATTGGGTGAACTCCTTATTAAACTTGTCACGTCCTCCACATCTCACAGCCCCATCGAGGTCTAAGCTCGCTCCCCATCGAGGGCTATATAGTTCTACCAATGTTCTCTAACCTCGAACTTCCTCTATCTCCACCTCTCATAGCTGGCATTGGCCTTCATGTTTGGTATTCCCATAGCAGCTTGTCATTTACAGTCTCTGTATTACATGTTTTCCTATTATGTTTTCTCTAACTGCCTCAATGTCTATGTATTTTGCAATCTTATCGATCCATTGCATAAAGTAACATAGGCATATCCATGCACATGAGTCTGTAATACCCTTAATTCTTTTTCCTCGATAAATTCCAGATCAGCCTGATGCCATTTGTTCTGATGAATCCAATACATGTAGATCTTTGCTTGCATACCTCTAGGTGATTGTTGAGCCTTCGTTACCTATTCCTTCAGCTGATGAGACAACATGGCAGACCAGTTATATGGTTTTCCCTCTCTTGCCAATTGGTCTAGCATGATCACCCAACTCTGTAGGAAGGTTTCCATGCTTTCTTGGCCATATAGTAGACATCCAAATATGACCAAGTATTGATATGCCTTCCACGGTATCTTCATCTTTGTTGGGCATGGAATCCCCCCAAGGCATGTTTTGGGGCTTAAAGCCCAAGATTTGACCGAATTTTGTTGTAAAGCTCTCCGAATTGCGTGCACGGGGCACGGAAGCATGATAGAGTCACAGGGTTGTCCACCCTAGTTTTGTAATGTAATGTCGACCTACCCATGGTCCGCAGACCATGGGATTGTATAAATAGAGTGAGGCTCTAACTGTAAAAGGGGATGAGAAGTAGAGAATAATAACAAGTCTAAGTGATTGAGTCACAAGTATAAAGAGTGTCTTTGGGTTGTAGAGTAGTAGAAGGCTCTGCAACCGAGTGCGTAGAGGCCTAGTAGTCCATAGCTGAGTGCGCGGACCCCTGCAGCTGCGTGCGCAGGGTGGAGTTGAGTCTATAACCGAGGAAGGAATTAATAAAAAGAATTTTTATCATAATTATGTGTATCTATTCTTAGGTTAATGCATTTTTTATATAATTTGCGAATATATTGTTTATTTATTGTGCGCACCTGTATGAATGGTTTTTATTTTTAAGTATAACTTAAAGCATGCAAGTAGGCTAAGATAATCAACTAAAATTAGAATATCAGTAAAGTCTTGGGTAATAATGTAGAAGCACAACATTCAACCCTTGAGTAGGGTTGTGCGAACGCAGTATCTCAGGATGCGAGGCATAGGAAAGTGCGTGAAGCCACTTGTGCGAAAGGTCGAACCGCAGACCACTTGAACTGATCAAACATCTCCAAGGTGCAGAAACCTAGTTCTAGCACCCTCCCATACTACTTCAGGAGATATCTTAGTCCGCGCTCCATGGACTGTTGCTGAAAGGGCTAGTAGTACCAAGATTTGTTTAGCTAAATCACCTTTGAACTTGGTTTAGGTCCCAACAAACCAACAAATGGTTTCATTGTCGGGACTGGGATTTGCATAAGAGATGTCTGATGTCGTATCACTAGAATCTGATAAAGAAATAAATTGAAGAGTGTTTGGACAGGAATATTCACGAGTTTGTGGCATAGGTAAATAGGAATCCATGATTAACGAAGGAAGAGTGGTTAGATTGCTAATTATATATGGAAATCCACAAAAATTTATTTGCATCCTTTCCCTCTGAATTGTACAAATGGAATGTGAAGCTAGTAGACAGTCAAGGAAGGTGTAGGCTCAAAAAAACTATTGTGTGGACTCCAGAGTTGGTGTGCAGACTAGAAGCATCAGAAGATAATATCGCGCGCGTTGTGGATCACTTTCTCAATCAAATCATAGGAGGATTTATCATCGAGTTCACGGTAGATACTTCAGGTAGCTATATCGAGGCAGAGCAATGCTTCCTCAAAGGACCATGAGGTAAGTACATTAAATATTTGAACACTTGGATTAAGATGCTATTGTGTGAAAACTGGGTTATGTGAATAAATTGATTTTTGGGGCTACACAAAGTGGGAGGATCTATAGAAACAAAGGTAACGCAGAACTAGAAACTAGCCCCTTGATTTCACCTCTGCGAGAAATCGAGGAAGAGCTTGCAAAGGTCTCACCAAGGGGTGAGATCAGTTTGATAAGGCAGTAAATTCCATGCATACCACTTCTACTAACACCACCACCAGTTTCACCATATTCACCCTCGTCTTCATCCACACAACCTCCGCTACCACCGTACTTCAATATGGCAAGCGTGATAAAGTTGTCGATGTTCAAAGGAGTGGGGAATGAAGCTTCGAACCAATTTTGGTTCGTGGTAAAGGTCATATGGGAAGCACAGGGAGTCACAGATGACAATATAAAGAAAGAAACACTGGTTAGCGCTTTGTAGGATCATGCATTGATGTGGTACATTAATCATTCCAATGACAATCCAAACACAGGGATTGCAGACATTCAAGCTATGCTAAACAGGGAATTTAGCAGGACGAAATTAGAGACACAGTCGATTATTGGATTTAAGGAAATAATGATGCTTTAAGGCGAGACACCCTGGGAGCTGGATCAGAGACTGAAGGGTAATATTCATGAAGCCAACATGACCTTGACAGATGGGAAGCACTGCACATGGTTCGTAGCATCGCTAACACCACATCTAAGGAACACATTGTCACAACAGAAGCTATCCACTTAAGCCGAGGCCTTGGAGATCGCAATGAGAATACACAACACCTTGATAGAAGATCCTAACCTAGGAGTGTAATAGATCCATGCATAGTTGAAAAACTTGTGTCTTGAGATGCAAAGTTTGAAACAAGACAGGGCAGCTTGGCCAAAAGAACGCGAGGAGGTATGCTGCATAAAGTACAAAGGTCAAGGACATGAGAAGGACCATTGTCCAATCTTCATGAACTACCTAGCAGGAGGAGGACCAATGCCATTGAGACCAAAGGCACAAGTAGGACCGAGCGAGGCGCTTGCATTATGGTGCATGATTTGTCAATTAGGAGGGAAGCATGCTACATATAACTTCCATCTATTATATAAGTATACGCGGATGTCCCAACAATTGTTTTGTAATTTCTGTAGGTCAGTAGGACATGATGAGCGTACTTGTAGAAGTTATGAACTGATGATGGATCAGACTCCTACCTACAGAGTTCATACCGAAACGCAAGCCTTCGATCAAAATGCAGGGATGGTGAACACTAGATTTCAGGGGTGTGGATGAGGTCTGTTGGCTAAATGGGGCTTGACCCAGGTTTAGCAGTGAGTTTAGCCAAGCAAATACTTGTACTACTGGCCCTTTCGGCAACAGTCCATGGAGCGTGGACTAAGGTCTCACCCGAAGTAGCATAGGAGGGTGTTGGAACCAGGTTTCTGCACCCTAGGGATGTCTTGATGAGGGTTCTAGAAGTTCGCGATCCTAATCTGTGTTCTGCGCTACTCCATGCAACTTTCAATTCTTCTCAACCCACGTGCACCCTCGTATTATTCCAATTCGATCCTTCAATGCTATTATATTGGTGCTTAACTTAGTTTGTGTCGTCCCAATATTCTTATTACTTATTCAACTTTCAGATTAGTGCGTACTTGAAAATAATATAAATGCATGAAGAATAACCATAACAAAGAAATATAGATCTACAAGCAGATGCACAATATTCTCAATCAACCTTATCTTTATTAATACTCAAGTTCATTTACAAACCTGACTCTGTCCTGCGCACTCAGCGGTAGGGGTCTATGCACTCAGCTGCGAACTCAGCTGTAGGGGTCTGCGCACTCAGCTGCGGACACTATTAGGCCTATGCGCATTTAGCTACAGAGTCTCTACCTACCACTATGACGCAATACACTTCAAATTCACTTCTATCTTCTAACCATGCCCTGGCATATGTCTATTGCTTCTCAAAACTAAGACTGACTTTACACTTAGAGCCTCACTCTATTTATACAATCCCATGGTCCGTGGACCATGGGTAGGCTGACATACCATACATTAAATTATATTATTCTAGGGCAGACAACCCTAGACGCTCGTGCTCCGCACCAACATTTCACGAGGTATTTACATTACACTTTACCAAAATTTGTGCTTCAAGCCCCAAAAACCTGCTATGCAGCAATCCGCTGCCGAACAGGCCCCCAACACAATCATCGTGACTCATCTTGAGTGACTCTGCTGGTGTGGAAATCTTTGCACGAAGTCCATGTAGTAGGTCTCGCACAATATGGGTGTCTGTAGCACACTGTTCTGCCACCTATTGTACTTGTTGCACACGTATCTTTGAAATTTTGTGAGCAGGGTCACATTCCTGTCTAACCGCATATAGTTCTTGCATCTATCCCAACTTCCCTTCAATGGTAGCTATGACTGTGAATGCTTAATCGATCCATGGTTGGATGCGTGTTTTAAGCAGGGCTTCTTTTTGGTGCATGACATCTTATCGGTCCTTCAGTGCCCTTGCCTGCTATAGTCGAGTGAGTTGTTGAGTAAGGGAAACTATCTACACAGTGCCCCAGACACTGTCATACTCCAACTGCAGCTCGCACGCCTTTGTCTCTATGCATTGTAGGTTTGGGTCTTCCTGCAGGTGCATAAGTATGGTTAGTGCTTGTTGCAACATCCCGGTGCACCCTTGTGTCGCTTGGCCAATTCGTTCCAACCCCATCTGGATAGCGCGGGCACGCTGCTCTCTGAGTTTTGGGGGTGTGGAGGGCTCCGCCTTTAGTCACAACTCAACGATTTGCAGGTTTAGCTCTAACTAAACCTTTGTTGTTTCCTCACGAGCCTCGCAGACTCTGGCCACCAATCTATGGACTCGTTCTGCTGCTGGTAGCTATTATGGTATGGCCAACTCTGGAATGCTCCTACATGAATCCTCTACAACCTGCTCCAATTCGCTAGCCTACACCATCAACTCATCCCTATGGATGCTGAGCTGGTCCATGTTGATTTTTTGCTCATGCAGGACTTTGATCGATCAGCCTTACCAGGTGCGGAGTTCGGCGATGACCCCATCCTTGCTCACTATGGCTAACGTGCCTTCGGGAAAGATGAAGGTGTTACCCATACAGCCGCGCAACGGATGTTCGGCCTCATTGCTTCTTGTTGCGACATGCTGGGCTAGGATGTTTGCTTGGGGGTGCTATACCTATAAACCTTATAGCTATGCATTGAGCACCCCAAACACAGTGCTCTGCTCCATCTGCAATCCCTGGAGCATGTCCTTTGCGGCTTCCTGAATATTTTTGCTGATATCCAATAGATCACCTTCTATGAGCATGATTGGGTCAATGGACGTCTTCGTGGCTTTCCCTTTCTTCCTGGGGGTTGTTTTCTTTGGGTTGTGCAGCCGCTTGAGTTGTGTTAATGTCATAATAGTGTCCACACGGTCCTCCTCCCTGTCAACTTCCCTAGTTTGTTGCTTCAAGGACATCTCCTGACCTTCCTCAACCTCTTTGGTGGGTACGGTTGTCATTTTTGTCATCTGTGCTACTGCTGCTGCTGCATCAACCACCTTCTGCCATATGTCTACTTCTTGTTCTTGGCACGTCCTCTCAGCCAGTTGCACGAGGTGAAACTTGGTGTCCTTCTTTCATTGCTGCACTGCAATCTTCTAGATTTCCACCAAGTTTGGGGTGTGACACTCTGAAGGCCATGACACCATCACTTCAAAGATCGTATCATCCATTGTAATGAATAGAAGCTTCACCCATGTTCGGGCTGGATCCTTGTGCACCTGGTTATACAGCTTATGCATATCCTCCTTAAATTCTGCCACGCTTGGCAAGTTGTTATGAACTGTAGGGGACAAGCACAGCCTGCGGTTGGTTGATCCATGCTTGGATGCTCACCTCCACAAACACCCACAACACCTTTATCTTGTGAATCTATTTTGCGTCTTTTGTATCCCACAACGAGGTATACCCCGCGGTTTTGGGCAGGTGTTATTGGGAATAGTGTCCACTCAGATGCTGTTGTTCCCACTAAGATGGGTGGCTATTTTAGAAACAAACAAGTAAAGTCTACTTTCGTTTTCTTTTATGAAAATAGACAAGAGGAGAACCAAGAAGACCAACCTTAGTCTTGCGCTTGATTTCCTCTCCTTCTTGATAGAGCTTTGCCGCTTCTTCTTCGTCTGCCCAGCTTGAAAGAGAACCTGTGGAATCACAACAACATATTACTATCGAAGAAACAAAGATCTATATTCATAAATAACATAGGACCAGATTTGTGTTAACCATATAAATGCATATATAAACAAGTACACAAGAATATGGAAGAAAACTTGAATAGCTTTATTAAGATGAAAAGTAGCAAGAGGATTACAACCATATGTTCTGACCCAGCATCATCCTCAAGCTAGGAAGCCCTTCTTCACCTCAAGCTAAGCTTAGATCACCCAACACTATGAATGTACACCAGAAAACCAACAACACTTCTCTATAAGTGTCACATGGAATGAGTCGAGGTTGCGGACAAGATCGACCCTCCTAGTATCTAAAGATATCTAGTGACAAGAAAGCCAATCAAAAACTATCTTTCTCTAAATATGCAATTAAAAACAAAGGCAAACAAGTTGTTTAGGCCTACCTTGGGTCCAATGCAAGTTTGTGGAAGCCTCACTCCATTTGCTCCAAATGAGCTGTCCTTGAAGGTAAGTCTGCAAACCACAAACAAGAAAACAAATTAAATAGCACTTGGGAAAAGCCCAATATCATAAAAGCATATCCAACATAATGTTCAAGGAGATTATTGAAACAAACCCACATTGAGACAATTGTTGAGAAAATGAATCTTGATTGTATTAATTCAAATCAAAGAGAAACTTTACACCTGTTGCCTTGATGCTGTACAAAGCTCCTCCCAGGGTCCGACAAGAAGTCTCCTCTACTTTGACAAGTTTCACTCACTTCCCAATGAAGCCAAAAGGTATGTGATCTCTCCTCTCAAGCTTAACTAGGAAATCTCAATTCCACCAGCATTTACCCTAAAAAATGTTTAGCTTCTAACCTCTTCAGTAACTAACCCAATGCCTTAATTTATAGTGCAATGGAGGGAAGTTACTAGGTCCTCCTTCAAAGGGTAAAGCCCTCCTTCAAAGGGATAGCTCCTCCTATCAACGGATTAGCTCCTTCTCTTTTGGGATGCATGAACCACCTTGGAGCGAACAATCCACATCAAAATTCCTTCTAGAATCATCTAGAATTAACCCAAAGTGAGTTTTTTAGAATAAACTTGCACCTTTTTGACTTTTACAGGGGTACTCACCCACTCCTTTACAGACAGAGCGTGCCGATACGCAGGTAAAAGTGGGAGAAAGTGCGGAACCAGAGCTTTATTGATTTTTAATGTCTTTCTCTCATTTGCAAAGCTTGACATGAAGAGCTGAGGTCTGAGACTTGCTTAGGAGGACAATATAAGTGATGATAGACCCATATTGACTGAAAATAGTCATGGTGACGATATTTTTGTGTAACAAATTGCCCTCTAATGTGCGAAGTCCGTAGTAGATGAGGATTTCATTTATCATTTAGGAAGAGTGAAGTACTTTATCATTTCGAGGATCATCTTGTGGAGAGCCCAGTTGGAAACTGTAAAAACATTCAATGCAAAATATATATATGAGATCATATCATCGCTGAGGTAGGCATTCCCATACTCAAATCAAAACTAAGTAGAAAACTAACTACTGCTCTGATATAGGAATGATCTTGTAATACATCACAAGTATAGACACATGTAGACACAGTATGGACACAACCATCTATTTATGAATAGTCCATAGTATAATGAATACAAAATTCCTCGCAGCCTAGATGGTGGAAACTAGATCCAGGGTCTTCATTTCTACTTCTCGAAATAATACGATTCTATCCATGTGAATGAATGTGTCGAAGTCGAACATGGTAGAATCCACTTGATTACTAGTCAATGATGTAAACTGTTAACAAGTGTGAGAGAGACCACCAATAATGACAATGTCTCTCAAAGTACTCAGTACAATCCATGAGATGTGATTAGATGTATTGATTTTGAACATGTCACGCAATCCTTCGATCGAAGGTCAATGATGCAACCTATCGTCGAAGGTGAGAAACCTGCCATTGAGGCATGCAGATCCCAAGGTACTGGAAATTTCTAGATCATCTTTCTAGATAAAGAGCTGAATTCGATAGAAAGTGATCTGTCGTAAGCAAGCCTACAACATCAAATCATAGATCAAGTTTGAAGAAATTTAGTTGCAAGGACTGACTCAGGGATGGTCAAGATGGATGACAGATATTTTGCAGATGAATTACTTATTTGCACTGACCTCTTGAACACATAACGACACAACAGATGGTTTGGTGACAATTGACATAAACTTAATACCTAGAAACCGGCTAAAGACTTTCAATGTGGTTTGATCAGCTGTTAGGCAAAGGATTTCCTAACCTAGGTGAATGAAAGTGTCGTGTTCAAGAGTGGTTACAAAGTATGACAAACAGGCTCATTTTTCTCTCTTTTCCCCCACCATTTCTCGCAAGTACCTCTTTATTTTTTACAAGCTTGAGGAGGATAACATGTGCTTGATTATAAGCTCATCCTTTGGATGAGTCAAACTTAGTTTAAATTCGAACCCTAAGAAGGAGTGGTTCGTTCCTATTTGTAATTGAATAGGTCCTTTACTGTCGAAATTTAACGAGTCCAGTATCGGAGAAACTCGACATTTTTCAATTTTAGAGAGTCTGAAAAAACTTAAGAAGACTCTAGGATTGACCTTTTTTGTAAATTTGTGTCTCCCAAGCCCAAAAAAGTATAAAATAATACTTGAGAGAACCGCTTGATCTTTACGACCAAGGATTAATTTTCGTAATTAGTGCCTCTGATATGAAAAAGTAAAAAAGCGATCAATGACACGTCGTTTTATGACTAATATCGAATTTGAAATGACAAAAATCCATCAATCTTTTTGTGTTTTTACGATCAGAAAAGGGCTGTAAGAGGACCGTCCTTTTAGTTCCATTTTAACGAGCTTAAAAAGAAAAACTCAGCAATATTTTCATGTTTTAGGAGTCAGAAAAGAGCTTAAAGGTGACTCTAATGTTTTTTCGTCGAAAATGACCGATTTCGCCTGAAAAATCCGTTATCCTTAATAAAAACTCAAACATTACTCATACCTGTTTAAAATGGGTAAAAATGTTGCAAAAATTACCTTTTCAAAGTGAAACATAAACAAATTTGCAATTTATTTATTCAAAAAACTTATAAAAAGGACTTTTAACCATTCATTTTTACCGTTTGAGATTTGGGTGAGAAAAAAGGGCTTTTGGTCAGAAACTTCCTGTGAAGATTTCGGAAAATTTGTTCGTCGGAATCGAATGTCGTCTCTCCAGGTAATCCACATCATCCTACTCTTCATTTCTATCCATTTCAAATTGTTTTTTAGGGGTTCATTTTATTTTTTAGAAGGTTTTAGGTTTAAAAACCCGCGCGCGGGGGGCCGCGGGTTTCCCATAGGGGACCTACATACCCCGAATTTTTTGCAGTGGGAAAAAAGTCGGGGGTACACACTTGCCGTGAAGGCAAGGTGTGGGTCTCATGCACTGTCTCTAACCAGAGGGTGCGTACCCCGCACAAAGGTTTTTAAAACCTAATGAACTCAAAAATTACCCAAAAAATTCAATTTTGTATATTCTAATTCGCCTTTTTACTGGATGTAGGATAAACATCATGCTTGATTGGCGAGAGTGGGAGCATGAGGACGTAGATCTTGTCACAATGAATCTTCAACCTTTTATTGATGCATTGAAGGCATGTGGCTTGTACAAATTCTGGGCCATACCTGGCATGAGGGCCTAGGTGGACTTTCTGCAGTGGCTGGTGGATAGATGGAGCATACAGGACAAGTGCTTCTTCATTGGTGGGCACCAGCTCGAAATATAGTCGGTAGAAATATACTTTTTGACCGGTTTTCCTAGGAGAGGTGAACATTTGACTCTATTCTAGGCTAGGGCAGGTGGCCAGTCTGTCAATAGCCTCTGGCTAGAGCACTGCAATGTCCAGAACCGAGACAAAGGGATAGATATCAAGACCATATCCCGTCCTGAACTCATGGTGATTGCTTTTACAATTACCAAACTCTGCGGTAGCACAACACTACATATAGCCACTGGATCCCAGATGCAGATGGTAGTTGATTGCTTTCGAGGCACCATTTTCAACTGGTGCGATGCTGTGTTGACTAATGTAAAAGGCCAACTGACCAGGGCCAAGAACGGACAACTAAAGACCTTTGGATATGGTGCTATAGTTGTGATCTTTGGTCTGGATAGGGTTCCGATGTCGATCCTGCAGCACCTCACTATTGGAGCTGGGCTTCTTTGACAGCCCAAACTAATGCGATGGGCTGCAGTTATGGCCTTTCATCCTGATGAGGGGAGAGAGGTCATTCAATTCAAACCTGAGTATTTTCAATGGTTGGAAAACCAGGTTTTTTCTATCCAGGACTTTCCTTATGCTGGGGTGGATTTTCGTGGTGACCCAGACATGGCTCTTCCACCAGGAGAGCAATGGGATGACTCAGGTAAAATCATTTTCAACATTTTCCTAATTTAAATTTTTTGTTTTTATCTTGTCCCAAAACTGATAGTAAAAGTTTCAAATGAAGATGTAGGCCCACGGCGACTAGCCGCTCTCCGACCTTACGAGAGGAAACAACCAGTTGCAGCGGCACCAGCCCCAAAGGACGAATCAGCAGAGACTTTGGCCAAGCTGGAGAGCCATCTAGAGCGCTTGACAGGGGGCATTCCAAAGACTAGCATAGATGACATTCCTCGTCGTCTTCAGCGCTATGTGATTAGGGTCCCAGGACCTTTTAGGAGGTTCCTTTGTAAGGTGGCTCGTGCAGTGGTTTCTTATTGAGATCATCACCAGTGATGGGATGATCGCCTATTGTAGTCACATATGACATTTTTGCTTTTTGTACTTATCATTTTTGTCGATCATAAGGTGTTTTTCAACCTATGATTGAGGACGATGTATATTTTGACACACTCCTATATTATATTATATCACTATTACCGGCTTATCTTGTTAAACATGTTATGGAATGTCTTTAAATTTACTTGTGTGATTATTGCACATGTCTACTTAAAATTTAGGAAGCAATTGCATCTGCTAATGTATTTAAAGATCTTGGAATATGCTGATATTCAATATAGTCAAATTCATGTTCCAAGAGATGCACTCTCAAAAATAATCTCAATAATACTAAATTTTTAATGGCGTATACTCTATTAAGCTGTAATACAAGGAGTTCAAAATCTAACCTCACTATCAAACTCTGAATCCAAAATGAAATAGATTCAGATAATAACTCAATCACTACACTATACTCTGCAATGTTGTTCATTGTTTGACCGAGGCTTACCCCATGCATAGATACCAACTCGTCAGAGGGCGAATAAATAACCCAAGAGCTGAAGAAATATTTCGTGTACTACGACAAGCACCATCAGCGAAACCAATGTATGTTTGGAGAGGCGTCGACATCTGCGATATCAAGAGTAAAACCAAGATAAGCGGGAATAATGATGAAAAACACTCTCTAAGCTAAGCATACTTTTTAATCTAAAACACACAAGCTAGAAAGAAAACTAATCTAACTAAAAATCTCCACACCCATCCTTAAGCATAATACCTCTTCAGGTAAAGACCATTTCTGGGTTTACCTAAAGAGACCTCGTCAAAGTATACCAATTCATAGGCCCCTTTTGCTAGCTTTCGCTTGACAGCATAGGGACCATGCCACATAGGCACGAATTTTCCAGTACCTAATTGATCATTTGCCTGATCGTACAATAAGACTAGATCTCCTTCCGAAAAATTTCGAGCGGTCGCATTTCGATCATACTGGGCTTTAATACGTTTTGCATGAGATTTGATTGCTAATGCAGCATCGCGTCAATTCTCATCTAGCTGAGCCAAGTATAACAAACGTCTTTCCTCTTCGGAAGTGGATGGAAGTAATTCGATGGCCATTCGAAATGACGGATTTCGCACTCAATGGGTAACACAGCTTCCATACCATAAACTAGTTGGAAAGGAGTGAACCCTGTTGACATTTTTACTGAGGTTCGATATGCCCAAAGTGCTGAAAATAACATGTTATGCCAATTCGACCGATGAATCCCAATGATTCGTCAGATCATGATGACTAGAACTTTGTTGATGGCTTCAACTAGACCATTAGCTTATGGGTAATAAGGAGTTGAACTATCAAGATGCAAGCCAAGCTGGCCTGTAAGTTCAGTCATCATAACGTTTTGAAAATGATGCCCATGATCAGTGATAATCGCTTGTGGAACACCAAACCTAGCAATTATATGATTGAACACGAAAATCACAGTTGTTTTGCCATCTGCCTCAAATGTAGGCATCGCCTCGGCCCACTTGGTAAAATAATATACCACAAGGATGATATACGCATTCCCCCTGGCCGAGTGAGGGTTACATGTAATAAAATCAATACCCCATTTGGCAAAAGGACCAACAACAATTATAGGGTGAAGAGGAGTGGGTGGAGCATGCATCTTTCGATCAAAAATTTGGCAGTTGTGGCATTTTCGGACCGCGATAATACAATCTTTAAACATAGACGGCCAGAAGTAGCCAGTGCGCAATATCTTCTGGGCTATGGCATACCCAGACATATGACCGCCACATGCTCCATAGTGACAGTCATTTAAGACCCTTTCGGCTTCCTCATGAGTTAAACAACGTTGAAAAATAGAGTCCGCCCCATGACGATAAAGAGTATCTCCAATAATTCTGAATTGTTGGGACTAGAATCATATTTTTCGACGTTCTGACCGTGAAATATCTGGCCGAAAGGATTGGGTTTGGAGATAGACGATGATATCCCCATACCACGGATCTAAAGTGCTGATTAGAAACAAGGATTCGTCCACAATGGGCTCCTCCGCCACAATTTATGTGTCAGCACGTGGGAAGTCACACATTAACTCCGCAAAAACTAAAGATTTCTTTGACTTAGACTTTTCAAATTCCAAGTCGAACTCCTGCAGGATCACAATCCATTTGGAGTACTTGCCCCACAGCAATTGCTTGGTCAAAATATAGATCATAGGGTTGCAATCAGAAATGACTGTAGTCTTACGTAGTAAAATGTAATGACGAAAATGTTGGACAACTTGAACGACTGCCAATGCCAATTTCTCCACATGTGAGTATTTTAGCTCAATTGGATTTAAAGTTCAACTAAGGTAATATATCACATGTTCAGTACCGAATTCATCTTCCTGAACTAAGACCATTCCGATGGTAGAATGGGAGGCAGGGAGATACAAGAAGTAGTCCTGGTTGTAGTTGGGAGGATGCAACAATGGTGCATGGGTCAATGCGTGTTTTAGTGCATCAAAATATTTCTCAGCTATCTCGTCCCAAAAGAATGGAGTATTCTGTTTCAACAACCAGGTAAAACCCTTCGTGATCTCGGCGTAGTTAAGGATGAATCGTTGTAAAAAGTTTGCTTTCCCTTGCAAACTTTGGAGTTGGCGAAGACTCGAAGGAGGAGGCAATTTGATAATGGCTTCAACCTTCGAGGGATCGACGCAAATGCTAGCTTTCGAAACAATAAACCCCAGTAACCGACCCATTTCAATACATAAAACACACTTGTGGGGATTCAACCTAATCCGATAATGCCTACACCTCATAAAGATTTCTCTTAAATGGATGAGATGATCAGTTCAATGTAATGAATGAGCAGGAAAGTCATCGAGATAGGGTTGCACAATGTGCTTGATATCATGAAAAGCATAGGACATTGCCCTTTGAAAGATTTCCGTGGCGTTTTGTTGATCCCCGAAAATCGTTGCATCAACATCGGGGGATAACCACCCGGTCCAGACCTTAATACAGCTCCTTTTCCATTTGGGATGGTGGCTCCGACTGGATATAATGGGACCAATTTCCCAATAGTGAATAAAAGGGGGTGAATGAATGACTGGTTTTCAAATAATTGATAATAAATGGAGGATTTATTCTATGAACAAAAACGTAAATGACTATTTTATCCCGGGAAGCTTCTATTCTTTAAGTGCAATGTTTAATAATCTATGTTTGCTGATAGGCATATAGATGACACTATGCAATAAACAAAGACGTTAATTTAAATGATAATTGCTTCATTCAAGTAGTTGAATGAAGTAATTGATAAAACAATATTACACTTCTCTTTTATATTACCGATACATGCATGATTGAAAAAATAGCAAACTGTAAACATCCAATAGTGGAAAGCATAAAGTTTACTGTTAAAATACATTCACATATTCAATAATAGCATAAATGACTAAACAACAATTCACATAAAAGGAATAAATTCAGACATAGATAATAGTACCATATGAGCTGCGAATTATCCCCTACGCCAATCACAATTTAAATTCCTTCTTCCGATTCAGAAATACTTTAAAATAAAGGCAATAGTGCACATTCATATCAAAACTTCATTGTCAAAATTTGGAAAAATTTGGTCCAGTCTTCATAAAAGAATATGCTTGAAGTACAGTAGTGCAACTTCAAGCTTAAGTCATATACAAAAACTTTACGACCCTTTCTAAATGCATGAAAGGGTCTATAAATACTAAACTAAGCTAACAAACTACAAAATTAAAATGCTACTAAATTGGTATAATCCGATCTTAAAATATCTCCCCCACAGTGATCTAGAAATCGGCAGCGATGATTCATCTTTCTGGCTGTTTGCCCTTTGTCCTGAGTTGGCATATTGCCAGCATTGGCTCCACTTCGTTAGGGCGGCTGAGTCGAGAATTGATTTGAGCAACATAGGTGCCATCATGTATATCGGGAATAATACACCCGATTGTATCCGTTAGGCATTTGAGGGCGGCTCTCTGACTGTATGGTTTAACTAGGAACAACCAATATGTGCCCCAAGTTAAACTTTTAATCCCTGAGATCAATCTCCCATTCTTTTCAAGCTCTTGGTTACATGACTGCTCCAATGTCTTAGCCGATAATAGTTTACCTGATGTACATTGAGAAATTATGTTAGATAAATAGAAAGTGTTATTGATCAAGTCAATTAAATTTCTCGTAGATAACTTGCATCGGGAAACAACTTTCTCTGCTTTCATTAATTAGGACTGCCATTCTGTGAATAGGATTTCCTTATGGGATTCTAAGATTTTTGGCAAGTTTGCTGCCTTTCCCTCATTGGAGTCCTGCCATGTAAGAAAGTTTGTCAAAGTGTCTTCGGCTTGCTCTAAATCCTGCTGGGCATCCACTGACTTATCTATTATAGATGATGTTATGTCGCATAAAGGTTCAACTTGGGCGATTTCATGACATAACAATCTTATTTGTGTTATTAAGGCCTTGTTAATTTGCATTGCCTCTGCTTTGAAATCAACAGGCTTGGGAAGAATCTTGAACCTTTCTACCTGAGCTGATAATTGAGCAATTTGCTCATATTTTGTCTTTTCCATTTGTTCATTTATCGCCTTCAACTTTGATAATGCCTCGGATAGTTCCTTATATTTCTGGATTGCTCCGAAATCAATCCTCTGCTTCTCTTCCTGCAACTGTTTATTTAGCTGGTTGTTTAATTGTTACTGTGTGGACAGTTGTTGTTGTAGCTGTTCTGACTTCTGTTACTCTTCCGATACTTGTGCTTGCAATAAAGCGATCGCTTGATCATTTTCCTTCAACAAATTACTTACCTCTGATGCCTTATCCATGGTGGCTGCCGAATAGGCACCAACATACTAAGATAACTTGGTTAGGTCATCGGAGGGGTCAAATTCTTCTCTCCATACCACATTTGTTGTTATTGTTTGTTCAGGGAACAGAGAAGGTTGATCAATCCTTCTTCTCTTATGTTGTCGTTTTATTATAGCCCTGTGTTTCGGGCTATAGAAAACATCTAGTGGAGGAATTTCCTCTACTTGGAAAACAATTTGATTGGAGGGTTTTTTTGGAATTATTTCTACTACTGTCTTTGAGGGTGGACCGCTGGTTCCTTTGTTTGGAACCTCCTATGATGTTGTATCTTGTGTATCGGCAGCTTTGGATGTTTCGACGTCCGTTGAGGTCTCAATATTGCCTATAATTGTATTGAATTGTTGCCATTCTTCAAGAAATTTTGGGTTCACTTGAGTGTCAACATTCACTTCTTTGCTGCTCTCCTCCTGCTGCCTTTTCTGTTCTTCTTCCCTTATCCTTTCCTATTCTTTCTTTTCTGCTTTCTCTTGTTCTTTCCTTTGTGCCTCTTCTTGTTATTTTCTATGTGCCTCTTCCTTTTCTAACCTTCGAAGTTCCTCCTGCTCTTTTCTCTAGACTTCTTCATAGATTGCGGATGTAGCAGGAGGTTCATTAGTAAGCTGTTGTTCAGGCTCTCTTGACTGAGTCATCGGGGTAGTAGTTAACAAATCTACAGGTAGAGTTTGCAACCTCTGTTCTCTAAGTTTGTTAAATTCTACTAATCCATCATCACGGTATCTCATTCTGGCTAGTTGATGTACCTGGAAAATTGACTCGGCGGAGGAGAACAGGTCATCAAACTCATCTTTTTTATGCTCGAATTTAGTAAGCTTGGCCTGATCTAGGGCGTTATAGATGATTTTCTTCGAGTCGAAGCGTCTATTAGGCAAAGTGGCGAGAGTTAGGACGCTTGTTTTTTCTTCCTCTTTCTTTGCATGTTTATAATCATGCAGAGTATAGACGCCACATCTAAGAGGAAAAGGAGGCTAGACTTGCTTTTCTGAATTCCTGAGAGTTTTTGTGGCTGACGCAGTTGTAAGCTGATATGCTATTTCGCGAGCTAATAGCTTGTCTGGTATGTACAAAGGGAGGACATGAGGTCTAGCTTGACTGCCGAAAATTCTTACATAAGTGAATTTTTCTTCTCTGAACCCGGTTCGTAGGGCTGTCAAGTCAATCTCAGCCTGAGAGGAGATCTTAGGGGCAGGTTTATCAAAAATTGCATAGTAAAGAGGTAGCATAAATCCATTGCAGACTTGATATAAATGGTGTTTATAATGAGCTTTCCATAATTTCTGGTGGTAGACATGAATAGGCATAGGGTCCTGGGGAGTCCATCTCCACCCTAATATAGGAAACTCAGAATTGAAACAAAGAGTATCCAAAATATAGGCACTAAAATAAAATGGAGGGATGAACCTATGAGTGACGCGGGATTTGTTTCTGAACTCAAGAATAGTCGTAGCCAATTTATCTGATAATATAGTCCCCAATCCATTATCTCACTATTACATGTTGCTTCCATCAAAGGAACCATTTCAATGGAAAACTTGGAAGAATCATGCAATCCCCATAATCGACACATCATGACTCTAGCATAACAATAAGGAGAGAATAAAGAGTCAACAGAGTATTTACCTGAAGACTCATGTTTCTGTTTCACCGGGTTTTGTCTCCATTCTCATATGGGTGCTAACTCGGTCTCATTCTCATCTCGAAACCTTTCCATAAATGCTTTATTGTATTTCTTCCCTGGCTCAGGCAAGTGGTACATTTGTCTGAAATCGTTGGGCTGAAATGAACCAAATATCCTTCCATCGACAGTGCAGAATGTCCTGTCCATAATTGGAATTGCCTCAATTTCCCATCTCACCACATCCGTATACGAAAGAATTTGTTCTCGAGCTGCTATCCTATGCAGGTAGGAATCAGCCAAATCTTTCAAAGTGGCATCAGATTTCTGGCTTGAACCTGCTGAGGCTTGTATCGATGTTTGCTGAGGTTCCTCGACTTCTGCCAAGTTGTAAATACTTTGCCAAGTAGTGTTTCCAAGTCCAAGACATGTGGTATCTTAGATTAATCCCTTCTTGCTTGGGCCTGGATCGGTGGCATGTTGTCCTGTTACCATAGGAGCCGAAGGCATTCCAGACTTCTTAGATTTCTTTCCCATTGTTATTGTGGAAAAGTTCTGCGCAAGAGAAAGATAGACATAATGCAGAGAATAGATAGCTAAAACCAAATATGAAGAAATTGTGTCAATCAATGGGAAATGGACGATTTATCATAAGGCTCCCGCGGATGCAAATCTCTGAAAGGATTTAAGCATGACTGCTCATTAATTGGCCGCTAATACCTGTCAATCACTTAATTGCTTGTTATAACCTTTATTTGCCGAATAATGGTTTAACCTTGGATTTGATTTGTTTTGGTGGTTGGACACGAGAGAATCTTTATCGGGAAGAGAAAAGGCTTTCAATGATAATTAATATATAATATAGCAAAATCATATTGATCTTTTTCGAAAATCGCACTTTTGGGTTCATCGCAATCGGCAATCGGAGGAAGGCTTGGGTAATTTCATTTGAGTCTTATGGAATCCCCGATCGCTGATAGCGATATCGCTCAACTCGCATCGGGAGTTTGAATGAGGAGAGTTTGTTATGATGCGTCATATTCCTCGATCGCCGATTGCGATATCGCATCGGGGCAAAGGGGAGGGGCCTTTTATTATTTGTTTTCCCAATTATCCATCGGCTATTTGGCTTTTATCGCATCGGGGAAAATCAATGGGTCATGGTTTATGCATCCTTTTGTTATTGCGATATGCGATCTTGCGATCGCTTTATCGCAATAATAAAGGATTATCCGTTTTATTTTAAAGACCGATTATTTCAAGGGGTTTGAAGCTATTTTGTTTATTTTGGAACCTTTAGAAAAGTGATGGATTAATACCAGTTTTAAATTAAAAGAGACCCATTTCAATTTATAATTTTCTAAAGTAAGATTTATTGAAATGGGGGGTTGTTGTATAGAACAACAATTGGCAATTCGTTGGAAGAAACAGTTATCTCTGAAAAAGTTATTGAATTTTTTTGAACTTTGTTTACATAGATACCTTATCAAAAGGAAAGTTCTAATATAACTAAGTATACATACATTCTGAATATAATAAAGACATGTTTTTGCTAATTCTTTCTCTTGTTAAAACTAAATACATTCTATGTTTTAAATTGGCCTTTATTGGTTGATAATGATAAAACAAAACACCTTTCCAACTTAGCCATTTTAGTTGACTCCTTTGTCACAGGTAGAGCCTCTGCTGCCAACAAACGCTCATAGTTTCGACAGGGATACCTTTTAACCATTTGATTGTTCACGATCCCTCTATCTCAGAGTATGATTAAAAGAATGAATTCAAAACATGTTTACATATTTTGTATTTCTTTTCTTTTCTATTTTTTGTAAGATAAAAAGCCATTGTCCTGGTTTGGTTGCCAGCTGATTTGACAATGCCATTCACTGGATGTAATCTAATCGAACAAGCTGGCTCGTGATGAGACCCCTTGTCTTATGCTTATAATCCATTACCCTGTTTTGGTATGCAGTGTTGGTAATGTCGGTTAGACTATTTCCCAATGATCATGGTAAGAAGGCTTGTAATAAGACCCCTTATTTATATATCAAATATTTTAGAATTACACTTTGAGTAATCATAAACTTGGATGAATGGGATGAACAATTTTCTCCTTAAGAGAAGATGGATGAAAAGGTAAGAGTTGAGGATGCTAAGATTGAATCAGTCTCTGTTTTGGTATTGATAACCTTTTTTGTGGCCAGTTTGAAAACATTAAAATGATTTACATTAGTTCTAAATCTTGAGAGGATTTTCACAAAAGCAGAATGGGGTTTTCAGAATGATAATATACCTAATTTCCTAGAAATTGTTCCTCTTGTTTAAGATGTCTATTTTACAAAAGTAAATATTAAAAATACTTCTTCTGAGAAATATTTAAATATAGCAAAGGCCAATAGAACCTATTTTACAACCTTATTTCATAATGATCCTAAATATTGCTAATCCTACTGAATTTAAAAGAGAAGGGGTTACCTCCTTAATTGAAGAATTTCTTTAAGATGAGGCCATTAACAGGAAGAATGTCCCTCTTTCCTGATAGATCTTGTAATATGAATGTTGAATGGCCTACCTTCTCGCTGATCTAAAATGGTCCAAGCCACATATTTTGGAATTTGGTGTGTTTACCCTTATCCTCATGTGCTTTGTCCCATTTTAGAACAAGATCACCAACCTGCAACTGTTTAGAACTAGATGAAGCTAAATCAAATGATAACTTGATTATCTGTTGATGTTTATCATGGGTAATTTTTGCCTTTTCTCTTTCTTCTTCTAATTTTAAAATCTGATCATGTCTGAGTTGGATAGAAGAAGATGGTCTTTCTTCAATAAACTGAACTAGGGCTAGAGAAGGAAGCGTTAAATTGGTCGGTAGTACTGCTTCTTTCCCATAGAAAAGGTTGAATGGGCAAGTACCTATAGAGACCTTCTGCGTTATTCTATCAGCCCATAGTTCGAATACTAAATATTTGTGCCGGTTTTTATGATTTTGTTCGATAGTTCGCTTAATGATTTTGAGCAGATTTTTATTGGTAGATTCTGCCAGACCATTACCCTGGGGATAGTAGTTTGTAGAATATTTCAATTTAAATCCTCTTTTGATAGCAAACTCAAACATGGCATTTCTAGAAAAATAAGATGCATTATAAAAAACAAGAGCATTAGGGACACCAAACCTGGTAATGATGAATTGGTCTATGAATTCTATAATTCCTTCAGAGTTTGTTGTCTTTAATGGAATTGCTTCAACTGACTTGGTAAAGTAATCAGTAGCAGTAAGGATATACTTGTGTTGTTTGGAGGATTGTGGAGTGATCTCTCCAATGATGTCTAGTCCCCATTGTTCAAAAGGTTGATCGACATTAACTGGTTGCAAAGGAAAGGCTGGTTTCCTTTGTCTTCCACTGGAGACTTGACAACTTCGGAATTTCGTTACATACTCATGGGTATCTCTGAATAAGGTGGGCCAGTAATATCCAGCATGGATTATTTTATGAGCTGTTGCGTCAGATCCAAAATGTCCTCTAGCTGGTCCATCGTGTAATTCCTCCAAGACCTTTTGTGCTTCAGGCTTCTCTAGACATCTTAATAAAATTGAATCGTAGTTTTGCCTAAAAAGCACATCATCAATGATAACAATTTTTTTTTGACTTTAATCTAATAGCCCGTTTGTTTTTGTAAGAGAGATTAGGAGGTGCATGTCCATTTTTCAAATAGAATATTAAATCTGCATATTGAGATTCAAAATCGGTAATACTTATCTGGTTGATTTCTTCAATATGATCTGTATCACCTGATTCCGGAATGTTGGATGCTCCTGCTAATAACCTGAAAAAAACATGGCCTCTAACAATCTTTGCTGGCTTGATTTCCAAGTCATATTCTTGAAGTGTTGTAACCCAATTTTCCCTTTTTTCACCTAGTTATCTTTGGATCAGTAATTGCCTTACTGAAGAAAAAGGAACTATTACTTTTGTATGGGCTTTTAGAAGAAAGGGCCTGTAGAGTTTGATGGCTTTATACATAGCAAAGGCTTGTTTTTCAACTTAAGAGTAATTTAGTTCTGCACCTTGAAAATTTGAACTAAAGAATGAAATCGGTGCTTCCAAGTTGTGATTGTTGATTTGAGTGAGTACCACTGCATAAAATAAATCAGACGTGATAATGTACAGTGTGAAATGATTAGAAAAATTAGGAGTGTTTAAAGTGGGGGCATTGATTATTGATTGCTTGATTAAATCAAATGCTTCCTTTTCCATAGAACCTCATCTAAACACTGAATTTTTCTTAATCATGGTTTGTAATGGTAAAATGATATGAGAAAAATCGGGAATAAATATTTTGACAAAGTTGATCTGACCTAAAAATGATTGCATTGATTTTTTGTTATGAGGAAATAGGATTTCAGAAATTTCTTTAATCCTATCGGGGTCAATATAAATACCATCTTTGGAAACAATAAATCCTAAGAGTTTTCCTTGATCTAGAACAAAGAAGGATTTTTTAGGATTAAGTGAAATGCCATACCTTCTACAGCGTTCAAAGATTTGATTCAAATCATGTAAATGGTTAGATCTCTTTTTTGAAAATATAGTAATGTCATCTAAGTAGATGACTACTGTCTTGTTGATCAATCCTTTGAAGGCTATATCCATTGCTCTTTGGAATGTAGCTCTTGTGCTAATAAGTCCAAAATGCATTTTCTGATAGGCGTAGGTTCCCCATTTTGTTCTGAAAGTAGTTTTGACTCTGCCATCAGGATGAACCAGAACTTGGTTGTATCCTGAAAAACAGTCTAGAAAGGACATTAGTTCAGAACCTGCTACTGAATGGAGTATTTGCTCCATGGTAGGTAATGGGAAATTATCTTTTTGACTGGCCTTATTCAAGTTTCTGAAATCAATACAAATCCTAATGTCACCATTTTCCTTTCTGAAATGTACCATGTTGGATACCTAGTTTGAGTTACGAACTCAAAAATAATCTTTGCTTTTAAGAGTTTATTGAGTTCTGATTTTATCTGACTCTCTAAGTTTGGATGTATTTTCCTCAATTTTTGTTGAACTGGTTTTTGTTCGGGTAGCATTGGAATAGTATGCTGTATGATAGATGTATCATATGTTTTTAAATCATCATAATTCCAAGCGAAGACATGTTTATCTTTTCTTAATAATCTAATAAATGTTGTCCTTTCCTGTTCGGAAAGTCCTAATCCTAAATTGATATTTTGAGGATTCTGCTTGGTACCAAGATTTATCAATTCAAACCTTAAGGTAGAACTTTGGATTTTTGAATTGGTTACATGTTTGAACCTGTCTTTAATTTCATAGAGATCTTCAAGTTTAACCACATGTTTTGGTATAAAGTTTTCCTCATGCTTCTCTTTCATCTGAAGATCATGATCATTTTCATCAATGATCTGATCGTTATAGGATTTGTCAGAAGTTAAGAAATGTAAGATGTCTTCATCGTGGTTGAATACTCTCCAATTGGTGATATTGTTGGGGACTGATGGCCTAAAGATCAACTCTACCGAAAATCTATCTAGACTAAAATCTTCAGAAGGCAGGAATTTAGAAGCAACATTAGCCAACAAGTCAGCTGTTGCATTCTGGGATCTGGGAATAGGTGAAATATTGAATGCTAAGAAATGAGGTAAAAGTTTTTGGACTAAAGACTGGTAGTGTTTGAGGTGATTAGAGAGACAATGGATTGTGTTTCGAGCTTGTTTTATCACAATCTCTGAATCGCCGAACACTTTTAAATATTGAACTTTCAAGCCGATAGCTTTGTATAACCCTTGGATCAAGGCTTCATACTCAGCTGTAATATTCATGCATTCAAATTCTAATCTACAAGAAAGCATTGTTTCTTCTCCCTCAGGGCTGACTAAAATACACCCTACTCCTGATCCTTCACTAGATTTTGAACCGTCAAAATATAAAGACCAAAATAAAGAATTATCAACATTTTTATTTACAAAATTCTCAGTAACATTTACACATCTAGATCTATCAGTTTGTGTAAAATTTTCGATTTGTGATGTGAAATTGTTTACCGAGAAAGGAGATGGCTGGGCAATATAGTTGCCAAAGAATGATTCAGAAGAATAGTTTCCCAAAATGTTGTTGTTAAATGCAACTGGTTGATTTTCTTGTTCGAACTCTGTAACAGTATGTGTCATGTGTTTCTCCCGATTGATTCTTATCTGGTTTGGGTTTCCTTTGTAGGGCAGCCACATATGAGACCAATCGGTAGAAATATACCCATGGAGCTTTTACGACCAATCCCTGCTTAAAATTAAACCATAGAACTCAGGTATATCGGCGATTAAGATGTCAATTCTCTGAACCACTCATGGATCAGTGGATAACCTGATTGTAACAAATTTTATTTCCGCTAAAACCTGGACTTTAGTTCTATCTAACTGCACAATGTGAATTGAGGACTTCTGAGGTTCTATGTTCAGTTTAGAACAAACTGAAGCTGGCATTATATTGGATGATTCCCCAGAGTCAATCAAGCAGTTATGTAGATTTCGATTGTAAATTTCGTACGTTAAGAGGAAAGGAGGGGTATGGGAATTTGATCTATCTCCAATTAGAATTGTATCAGTTGCCTCAACTCTACCAGAAGGTGGTTGTCCTGAATCGCTTGCAGCTTTAGTACTGGGAAGAGGCGAAGAGGGAACTGCATTAAGTTCTCTGAGAAGAAATTTTTGTTGATGTTTTGATTTACTGAGTTCGAACATGGTGATGTTTACCTTAGTCTTTTTCATATCATCAACAATATTATAGTCCATTGAATCTGATACTACCAACATCTTAGATGATGTAGGTATATTTGAGGATGACGGTTGATTTTGAGATACTGTTGCAGCGGGCTTCCTTGTGGGTACCTTTTCCTTTGTAGTATTGGTACCTGCACTCCTTTTCTTTGAATTGGTCTAAACAGGTTCAGGAGTACTTTTTCTCCTGGTAGTCACGGGAAAGGCTTCTTGTTCGGCTTCAGTATCGGAGTTAGGCAGTATAAAGTCCCACATTCCATGGCATTCAACGACTTCCTATTCTTCTAATACATCGGATGGTGTAATTGTTTCTTCTTCTTCTTCTTCTTCCTCAGGATCTGAATCTGCATAGGATATAACATTTGGAGGCTTGGACTCAGGCTTCTTAAAATTCCTGTAAGGTTTCTTTGTTGAGGACTCTGCTACTTGCTTCTTAATTTCAACCATTTCGTTTGACATGGTTTTGAGGACTTTTTTGAAGGCCCTCCATATCGTATGGATCTTTGGTGATTTTCTTCTTTGAATCATCCTTGAAAGACACTTTTTTGGATTTCCGTTCCTCTAGAGTAGCTTTCTTTTCCAAAGCAATTACACGTTTTTCGACAGCGAGGGCTTCTTTCATGTTTTCATCCAATGTAGTCTTTTTAGCCCTATCTACAAAAATGGCTATATTTGAGGGTAAGGCTGTAATGTACCACTCGCTTCTAATTTGTTTAGTTGGCTTATCATCAGTAGGGATTTTATTCAAGAGTTTGTTAAATCGGGAGTTAAACTCCTTAATTGGTTCTCTTGACTCGATCTTTAGATTGGAAAGGTCATTGATGAGTGTAGCCAAGGATCTATCATCGCCGTATTTGGTAAGAAACTGCTCCTGAAAGATATTCCAACTGGTGATGGATCCAAAGGGCAAGGAAAAATACCAAGACCCTGCTGATCCTTGTAATGTGTAGGGGAACAATCTAACTACAATATCTTCTCTTGTTACTCCCTACAAATTAACTGACAACATGAAATAATTTATGTGTTCCTCAGCTAATGTTCTAGCATCTGGATTGAACTTTGGTAACCATTTCTCAGGATAATCGGGTAACGGATGTAAAGGCGCGGGCATAGTGACTGCACCAGGACTTCTCCATGGTGTTTGAGCCATTCTGGGAGTACCAACGATTGCCTGTGGTGTTCTAGGTGTTTGGGGTGAGGTGGAAATGAAGACTGAAAGGATTGTGATGTTGGAGGTGAAGTCCCTTGGTGAACAATAATATCTAATGGTGAAGTGGGTGTTTGACTTCGCACTGGTGATGATGAGATGGATGATGATGGAGAAAAGGTTTCACTACCAGAACCTTCAGTGTTCTTTTTAATCCTTTTCCTTTGGGGTAAAGGCAACTCAGGTGGTTCAATACCGAGTTTTTCGCTTTGAAGTCTGGTAAGAGGCTGAGGTAGGCGGAATTGCAAATTCTGACTGCCTTGTGATACTTCAGATCTAGGAGGTGAAATAGAGAAGCCTTGAAGTTTATGGATGATAGAATTAACTTCAGGGGACTCCGGGATTAAATGTTCTGAAGTATAATGAGGTTGAGCAGTAGTAGTTGATACTTCCTCTTCTCGTCTGGATACTGGTATTTCAGAATGCAAATGAGAGGTCCGAGGAGAGGTGGAGGCTGATTTACTCTCTGAATGGTCTGTAGGTTTTGACATACTCGCCATTCATAGTGGATGGCCCTCCTTCTAAGGGCAGAAATGTTGATGCCCCGAAAATCGTTGCATCAACATCGGGGGATAACCACCCGGTCCGGACCTTAATACAACTCCTTTTCCGTTTGGGATGGTGGCTCCGACTGGATATAATGGGACCAGTTTCCCAATAGTGAATAAAAGGGGGTGAATGAATGACTAGTTTTCAAATAAGTGATAATAAATGGAGGATTTATTCTATGAACGAAAACGTAAATGACTATTTTATCCCGGGAAGCTTCTATTCTTTAAGTGCAATGTTTAATAATCTATGTTTGCTGATAGGCATAGAGATGACACTATGCAATAAACAAAGACATTCATTTAAATGATAATTGCTTCGTTCAAGTAGTTGAACGAAGTAATTGATAAAACAATATTACACTTCTATTTTATATTACCGATACATGCATGATTGAAAAAATAGCAAACTGTAAACATCCAATAGTGGAAAGCATAAAGTTTACTGTTAAAATACATTCACATATTCAATAATAGCATAAATGACTAAACAACAATTGACATAAAAGGAATAAATTCAGACATAGATAATAGTACCATATGAGCTGCGAATTATCCCCTACGCCAATCACAATTTAAATTCCTTCTTCCGATTCAGAAATACTTTAAAATAAAGGAAATAGTGCACATTCATATCAAAGCTTCATTGTCAAAATTTGGAAAAATTTGGTCCAGTCTTGATAAAAGAATATGCTTGAAGTACAATAGTGCAACTTCAAGCTTAATTCATATACAAAAACTTACGACCCTTTCTAAATGCATGAAAGGGTCTATAAATACTAAAATAAGCTAACAAACTACAAAATTAAAATGCTACTAAATTGGTATAATCTGATCTTAAAATATCTCCCCCACAGTGATCTGGAAATCGGCAGCGATGATTCATTCTTCTAGCTGTTTTCCCTTAGTCCTGAGTTGGCATATTGCCAGCATTGGCTCCACTTCTTTAGGGCGGCTAAGTCGAGAATTTATATGAGAAGCATAGGTGGCATCATGTATATCGGGAATAATACACCCGATTGCATCCGTCAGGTATTTGAGGGCAGCTCTCTGACTGTATGGTTTAACTAGGAACAACCAATAGGTGTCCCAAGTTAAACTTTTAATCCCTGAGATCAATCTCCCATTCTTTTCAAGCTCTTGGTTACATGACTGCTCCAATGTCTTAGCCGATAATAGTTTACCTGGTGTACATTGAGAAATCATGTTAGATAAATAGAGAGTGTTATTGATCAAGTCAATTAAATTTCTCGTAGATAACTTGCATCGGGAAACAACTCTCTCTGCTTTCATTAATTTGGACTGCCATTCTGTGAATAGGATTTCCTTATGGGATTCTAAGATTTTTGGCAAGTTTGCTGCCTCTCCCTCATTGGAGTCCTGCCATGTAAGAAAGTCTGTCAAAGTGTCTTCGTCTTGCTCTAAATCCTGCCTCGCATCCACTGACTTATCTATTATAGATGATGTTATGTCGCATAAAGGTTCAACTTGGCGATTTCATGACATAACAATCTTATTTGTGTTATTAATGCCTTGTTAATTTGCATTGCCTCTGCTTTGAACTCAGCAGGCTTGGGAAGACTCTTGAACCTTTCTACCTAAGCTAATAATTGAGAAATTTGCTCATCTTTTGTCTTTGCCATCTGTTCATTCATCGCCTTCAACTTTGATAATGTGTCAGATAGTTCCTTCTGTTTCTGGATTGCTCCCGAATCAATCCAATGCTTCTCTTCCTGCAACTGTTTATTTAGCTTGTTGTTTAATTGTTGTTGTGTGGACAGTTGCTGTTGTAGTTGTTCTGACTTCTACTGCTCTTCCGATACTTGTGCTTGCAATAAAGCGATCGCTTGATCCTTTTCCTTCAACAAATTACTTACCTCCGATGCCTTATCCATGGTGGCGGCCGAATAGGCACCAACATACTGAGATAACTTGGTTAGGTCATTGGAGGGGTCAAATTCTTCTCTCCATACCACATTTGTTGTTATTGTTTGCTCAGGGAACGGAGAAGGTTGATCAATCCTTCTTCTCTTCTGTTGTCATTTTATTACAGCCCTGTGTTTCGGGCTATAGAAAACATCTATTGGAGGAATGTCCTCTACTTGCAAAAAAATTTGATCGGAGGGGTCTTTTGGAATTATTTCTACTACTGTCTTTGAGGGTGGACTGCTTGTTCCTTTGTTTGGAACCTCCTGTGATGCTGTATCTTGTGTATCGGCAGCTTTGGATGTTTCAGCGTCTGTTGAGGTCTCAAGATTGCCTATAATTGTATTGAATTGTTGCCATTCTTCAAGCAATTTTGGGTTCACTTGAGTGTCAACATTCACTTCTTTGCTGCTCTGCTCCTGCTGCCTTTTCTATTCTTCTTTCCTTATCCTTTCATGTTCTTTCTTTACTACTTCCTCTCGTTCTTTCCTTTGTGCCTCTTCTTGTTCTTTTCTATGTGCCTCTTCCTTTTCTAAGCTCTAAAGTTCCTCCTTCTCTTTTCTCTGGACTTCTTCATAGATTGCGAATGTAGCAGGAGGTTCATTGGTAAGCTGCTGTTGAGGTTCACTTGACTGAGTCATCGGGGTAGTCGTTAACAAATCTAGAGGCAGAGTTTGCAACCTCTGTTCTCAAAGTTTGTTAAATTCTACTAATCCGTCATCACGGTATCTCATTCTGGCTAGCTATTGTACTTGGAAAATTGACTCGGCGGAGGAGAACAGGTCATCAAACTCATCTTCTTTATACTCGACTTTAGTAAGCTTGGCCTGATCTAGGGTGTTATAGATGATTTTCTTCGGGTCGAAGCGTCTATGCGGCAAAGTGGTGAGAGTTAGGACGCTTATTTTTTCTGCCTCTTTCTCTGCATGTTTATAATCATGCAGAGTATAGACGCCGCATCTAAGAGGAAAAGGAGGCTAGATTTGCTTTTTTAAATTCCTGAGAGTTTTTGTGGCTGACATAGTTGTAAGATGATATGCTATTTCACAAGCTAATAGCTTGTCTGGTATGTACAAAGGGAGGACATGAGGTCTGGCTTGACTGCCGAAAATTCTTACATAAGTGAATTTTTCTTCTCCGAACCAGGTTCCTAGGGTTGTCAAGTCAATCTCAGCCTGAGAGGAGATCTTAGGGGCAGGTTTATCAAAAATTGCATAGTAAAGAGGTAGCATAAATCCATTGCAGACTTGGTATAAATGGTGTTTATAATGAGCTTTCCATAATTTCTGGTGGTAGACATGAATAGGCATAGGGTCCTGGGGGGTCCATCTCCACCCTACTACAGGAAACTCAGAATTGAAACAAAGGGTATCCAGAATATAGGCACTAAAATAAAATGGAGGGATGAACCTATCAGTGACACGGGATTTGTTTCTGAACTCAAGAATAGTCGTAGCCAATTTGTCCAATAATATAGTCCCCCAATCCATTATCTCACTATTACATGTCGCTTCCATCAAAGGAACCATTTCTATGGAAAACTTGGAAGAATCATGCAATCCCCATAATCGACACATCATGACTCCAGCATAACAATAAGAAGAGCATAAAGAGTCGACATAGTACTTACCTGAAGACTCATGTTTGTGTTTTGCCGGGTTCTGTCTCCATTTCGTATGGGTGCTGACTCGGTCTCATTCTCATCCCGAAACTTTTCCAGGAATGCTTTATTGTATTACTTCTCTGGCTCGGGCAAGTGGTACATTTGTCTGAAATCGTTGGGCTGAAATGAACCAAATATTCTTCCATCGACAGTGCAGAATGTCCTGTCCGTAATTGGAATTGCCTCAATTGCCCATCTGACCACATCCGTATACGGAAGAATTTGTTCTCGAGCTGTTATCCTATGCAGGTAGGAATCAGCCAAATCTTTCAAAGTGGCATCATATTTCCGGCTTGAACCTGCTGAGGCTTGCACCGATGTTCGCTGAGGTTCCTCGGCTTCTACCAAGTTGTAAATACTTTGCCAAGTAGTGTTTCCAAGGCCAAGACATGTGGTATCTGAGATTAATCCCTTCTTGCTTGGGCCTGGATCGGTGGCATGTTGTCCTGTTATCATAGGAGCCGAATGCATTCTAGACTTCTTAGATTTCTTTCCCATTGTTACTGTGGAAAAATTCTGCGCAAGAGAAAGATAGACGTAATGCAGAGAATAGATAGCTAAAACCAAATATGAAGAAATTGTGTCAATCAATGGGAAATGGATGATTTATCATAAGGCTCCCGCGGATGCAAATCTCTGAAAGGATTTAGGCATGACTGCTCATTAATTGGCCGTTAATACCTGTCAATCACTTAATTTCTTGTTATATCCTTTATTTGCCGAATAATGGTTTAAGCGTGGATTTGATTTATTTTGGCGGTTGGACGCGAGCGAATCTCTATTGGGAAGAGTAAAGGATTTCAATGATAATTAATATATAATATAGAGAAATCATATTGATCCTTTTCGAAAATCGCGCTTTTAGGTTCATCGCAATCGGCAATCGGAGGAAGGCTTGGCAAATTTTATTTGAGTCTTATGGAATCCCCGATCGCCGATATGCGATATCGCTTGACTCGCATCAGGAGTTTGAATGAGGAGAGGTTGTTATGTTCGCGTCACATTCCCCGATCGCCGATTGCGATATCGCATCGGGGCAAAGGGGAGGGGCATTATATTATTTGTTCTCCCGATTATCCATCGGCTATTTGGCTTTTATCGCATCGGGGAAAATCAATGGGTCATGGTTTATGCATTCTTTAGTTATTGCGATATGCGATCGCTTGATCGCAATAATAAAGGATTATTCGTTTTATTTTAAAAGACCGATTATTTCAAAGGTTTTGAAGCTATTTTGTTTATTTCGGAACCTTTAGAAAAGTGATGGATTAATACCAATTTTAAATTAAAAGGGACCCATTTCAATTTATAATTTTTTTAAAGTAAGGTTAATTGAAATGGGGGGTTGTTGTATAGCACAAC
>APFE031324153.1:0-19659 GCA_000404065.3 Pinus taeda | reverse complement strand
GGAAGGGGAGAGAGAGGGAGGAAAGATAAAAACAAATATAGAGAGATGGAGGTGGAGAGAGAGTGAGAGAGAGATTGAGTTGAAGGGGGAGAGAGAAGGAGGAAAGATCAAAGATATAGAAATATAGAGGTGGAGAGGGAGTGAGAGTGAGAGGAGGGAAGAAAGAGAAGAAGAGAGGAGAGACATAGGGAGAAAAGGGGAAGAGAGAGAGGGATATACAAAGATGGAGGGGAGAGAGGGGGAGAGAGGGAGGGAGATAGTAATAGAGTTGGAGGAAAGAGCAAGGGGTGGGGAGAGGGGTGGAGAGAAAGAGCGAGGGGGGAGAGAAAGAGAGAAAGAGGAAGTAAGAGAGAGGAGCCAAGAGAAGGAAGGATAGATAGATGGATGTGTAGGGGGAGAAATTTGGAGGGAATATGAAAGACATCGAGAGAGAAGGGTAAGAGAGAGAGGGTGTTACATGGGAGCAATGAGAGAGGGTGAGTAAGAGAAGAGAGCAGGAGGGAAGGGAGAGAAGCAAAGAGAGATGTAGAGAAAGGGAGAGAGAAGGGAAAGAGGGAGAGAGAGAAGGGAAAGAGAGAGGGAGGCAGAGAAATAGATAGATATGCCGAGAGACTATGTTTGGGGGGTGAAATTGAGAGAAGGAATAAGAAGGAGACATGTAGATACAGATATATAGTATTATATAAACAACCTAGATCCATCTTAACTTTGTGTTTATTAAGTGCTAAGATAGATTAAATCTCACAAAATGAAAAACTTTCCTCAAATTTTGGCTTCAAAAAATTTATTAAAATATCAGAATAAACTCAAGGTGAAAGTGTAAATATTGATATTTTACAATGTAATTAATTAAATCTAAAAATCTTTTTTAGTTTAAAAGAACACCCAAGAAAACGCAAAAAAAATTATACATCTCCCTCTAGAACTTTGAACACAACAGTGCAGCACGTGAAAGAATCAATAGTTCAAGAATTCTACGGAATGCTTTTGCCGACAGTTGAAACGAGACCGAATTCTACGAATTCTACGGAATGCGTTTGGCGGCACACCCTTCCAACGGTTTGGAAAGAATATTTCGGTGTAGTCCAATACCAGTATTTCTTGTGGGATCCTACTTACCAGATCATCAAAAATGTGATTTTCACAAATTTCAAGATATGAAGTTGATTGCATCCCCCACCTAAAGTTCATCTGAGTGACACAATCCACCACAACGCGGGGACACAAGCCTGGCCAATAGAGAATGACCGTGTTCATTATCTCATATTCTCGCGGATCATCCCAAAAACACTCTAAACTCACTTCAATCTTTGCTCTTTCAGGGTTGCTGACATTCAAACTCCACCCACACGTGTTTTTCACCAGTACCTGCAACGTCAATTTTCTGGACAGTGACGATGATCGTAGAAAAGATTTTACTTCTCGATCACGATTGGATGATATTGATGCCAATCTGCATAGAGCATTCCCACCACCCTACGTAATCTAATGCAGTGCACATGGTTCTATAAATTTGTTTTATGTTTACTTCCAGCATTATTTTAAAGGGAAAGGAGTTGATTTTTAATTTATTTTTTTGAGATAGAATAAGTAAATGGATAGTTCAGAGTATAGGACGACTAAATTATATTGTAATGACCATTTTTATTTTATGTTTTTGAATTTAATGTTAAATTTTATAATGTTTTTTCCGAAGATTTTATTTTATAATTTAATTGTTTTTTAGCTATCTATTTTTATTTAATATTTATAAATAGTTTTTGATAAGTTTATATTTTTTATTTTTTTTTATAAAGTGTGTGATTTTTTTTTTCAATTAACAAATGGTTATTTTCCATATTCTTAACCATTGTTATTTTCCTTTATTTTGTTTCTACATTTTATGATGTCAAACTTTATCAATGAATTAGGCTTGAAATCCAATAAGCCTAGGAAAAACAACAATAAATCTAACACTCATAGTGGAGATGTTAAAGACACTTAAAGAAAAATTACTAGTTAAATAACACATATGACTTTAAATAAAGAAAGAAAATATGTTGACTTAAAATAATGAAGAAAAAGTGTAGCAAACAATAATTTATTATTTACTATAAGTAAAATATCGTGCAGGAATTTGAGAACATTTGTAGGAGTTTCCTTGATATTGACTTTTTTATATCGACCACATAGAGAAAGTAACTTTTTGGCACATATTCAACACACTAAAAGATGCAAGGCACCCTCTAAAGCCATATTCTCATTAATGTAGAAACTACCCCATATAGAAAGTAACCTTTTGGCACATATTCAACACACTCAAGGATGGCCAGACACACTCTCAAGGCCTAAAGCCATATTCTCATTAATGTAGAAACTATGGTTTATGGATACACTCAAATTGGTTAGAGTTAAGGATACTACTTCATGAGTTTGTCGATTTTTATTTTTTTTGTCAAAATTATCTTTATTTGAATTCATATATTCCTTTGGATTCTATTTTTAATCCTTAATCATATAAGTTATTATTTTCATATTAAACTTTAATTTCTCTTATACAAATATTATATTGTTTATATATGAGATTTTTTTAATTTCTTATGTTTTTATTTACATTATACATATATATACATATATTGTGAATATAATTGTATGAAAATATAATTCTTCTAAATTTTTAATAATTTTCACACTAGTTGATTTCAAAAAATTTAATGGAGAAAAAATAATTAGTTATTTTAATAATTTATATTTTTAAAGTTTTCTTTTGTGGCTAGTTTGTTTATGACTTGCAAGAGTATCTCTTGGCTAAAAGACCATGCCTTAGAGTTATCTATGTCATCAAAATTATCCAACTATTCCACTAGACTAGGTCCACAACAACCCTTGGCATGGATACATTTTTGCATACCTTGACACAAGGAGTATATTAAGAGAACACATATTTGCAGATTGTTCCATAAAATGAATGAGAAGAACTAGTGGACTTTTCAAACTCTCTTTTGGTGGGATTGTGTATTTTTCTTTGTGAATTATCAACCATTTTGGTAAGTCTTATTTATTGGATATTTTCATTATTTAGATAAGAATTTGAACATAGAGAACACTGAGAACCATAGGTCCAAATCTATATCATATAATTGGTAAGCACCACAGCATATTTAATACGGAAAAGAAATGAGATAATTCAAACCCAAAATTCTTCAGTTATACAGGAGCATTAAAGCTTCCAAGTCATCAAGATTTTTGGAGATAAAACTCCAAATGAGGTTTCAATTTTGTAAAGGAATTGTAATTCCTTAATTGTAAATATTCCTCGTTGTTTTAATTACTATAATGTAAAGGAATTGTAATTCCTTAATAGTAAATATTATTAGTTCTTTTAATTACTATAGTATGGTTTAAGAAAAAAGATATGGATAGGAAATATTTTGTCCTTAAGGGAAAATCTAATTTACCTTGAAAGCATGAGAACTTTATGGAATAAATCATGAGAGGTTTAGGGAATTAATGAGTGATTTCATGGACCTAGAAAAATATTTTTTTATTCTAAATTTGTATTTAACAATTGCAATCCTATGAGCAAATCTAATGACCAAATAAATGTATAGTCAGGCTCATACAGATAAACAAATGGTTTTGAGTATTTTTGTATGTACAAGTTTTGTTAATGAAATTAATTTTTCATATCTTCTATCTACAAAATGTCCATGTGCACGATATTTGAAGAATTTTTAAAATTTGGAATGGGTAGAATTATGTGCTTATGTGTGTGAATTGGGTAGGGAAATCTTACTGAAGATTTAGTGAAATTAAATTTACTGCATGTATCAAATGGTAGAGGGTGATAGTATTCTATGAAGAATAATTATTCAGTGTGCTTATTGCAAAGAAAGATAATGGGTTCTCATGAATTATATTTTGATATTGAATGTGCATAGCGAATGCTTCAGGAAATATTGTGAAATTAATGAAAATGCATAGATGGGTATGGAGTGGATTCATGATATTGGTGCCAGTTTGATTTTGGTATCATCATTCACAATCAATACAATTTCCAAAAGGTCAAAATTGAGGTACATCCTAAGAACAACAAATAAAGGGTTTTGTCATAAAAAAGGGTTGAATCACCAAAAACATGTGCCGAAAACACAAAGAAACTAAAATATTCTAAGGCCAAAAAAAAGATTATTAGATCCCCAAAGATTATATTCAAATGATGGACTCCAATTCAAATAGTTGATTACCAAAAGGTTCATTTTCACTGTCAATAATGTTATCATTGTGGAAATATCTAGTCTAACACTCTCTTCCACCCCATTGAAGTATATCAAGATGTGGAAAGTGTTACCTATGACTTAGCTGAACCTGACAAAAATCCTCTTTTCCAACTTTTCTAAAACCCAAAATAAATAGTACCATCACGTTAGGTCACCGAGAACTTTCTCGCAATATAAATTTTATCTCAATCCAACACCTATATTAAACTTTATACCCTTTTAAATTATGTCCAATTATAACTCTTTCCACATCTGGAGGATACTTCCTTGTGGCACCCATGTGGATCAGCCACATCACCCAAGATAGTCCATGTCACTCATAGATCCATTATGGAACCTATGTTTTTGTGGTTTTTCCTTTGTGGCACTTGCTAATAATATTAATTCATGGGTCCCATTGGGTTCAACCCCTTTATGCAATACAAAACTTTCATGATATATTCAACTATGGGGGAAATATAAGTGCATCAAAATTTTCACTTTGGTATACGAGCCTAGACCCCCATAACTTTAAACCACCACAACTCCAAAGGATATCCAGTCTCATGTAATTATTCCACAATGTTGAGCTCCACCCCAAATATATTGTGGTTCTTCCAAAATCTAGTTCAACACATATCAATACTTGCAAAAGTAATCACCTAAACGGGGCCAACCTTGAATACTCTACACTAATAATCCAACCTTGTACAAATAATCATGTAAATGAGGCCCATCCCAGATACTCTACACCACTAATTTGACCTTTAAAAATAATCACCCAAGAGGGGCCTACCTTGGATAATTGTACACTCCATGGGGAAATTTACCCTTCTCAAACAATGCAAATGTACTAGCTATCCAGATGCCCAAAGATCTAGATATATTTTCTTGTCAAATAGATATCCAACTCTTTGCCAACTTCCATGGTTTCACAAGTTTCTCACCATGCCCTCATTCCGAGGACGTCCTGGATACATTTTCTAGACATGAGTGTATTTTCCCATTTGGTGTATCTAGATATAGTAGCTAGACTCAAGTGTATCTATCCATTATTTATATCCAGACATGTTGAATGAAAAAGGTCTAAAAAACATATTCGACCCCGATACATTATCCTTCCAAAAGCCATACCCCTCGATACAAAATTTAACTTCCAAAAAACTTATACTTACAAAATTTGATAACCTCAAGGAACTTAACCAAGGTTTTCCTTGAAGCCTAACTTTGCTCATACCACCATTTTCACGAGAGCAATAACTTATTCTCCCACTGAACATTTTAGTAATTATACATAACCATAATATGATCAACTAAACTATCAAAATGCGTACTATTAGGACAAAAAACAAGTTAAGCCATAGCTAGCACTACATTGTAAACACAAACAAAACAACATAATATTATACCACATGATAACTCCCAAACAAAAACTTTCAAATCTATTGATATACCATACATTGCACCAAATATTTTCCTTTAATAGGAAAGATAGTAAAAGGTCCTAATCAATCACAGGTCAAACATATTCACATCATAATAGACAACAAAATTTCACCCATTGCAATAGTCAACTAAGAGACTTCAATCATCTGTGTACCTGATTACTTCCTCCTCTAGAGAGGGAGGTTGTAACCTTCAACAATGCAATGAACCCTTATATTCACAACATGTTAGATTATAGGAATCACATACCATAATAGGTTGGCTGAAGAATGACGTAGGAGCATCAAAACAACATTTTTCTAGACTAAGAGGGGTCACAAAAGTTTCCTTATAAATAAATTACATTTCAGTAGGTTGTGAATTTGCAATGTGTCTAACTATAATTATATTAAGTTGATAATTTTTTCGTGATTGGACAAGTGGTCGTTTTTTAATTTAATAGGTGTAGGAGTAGGTATCTAGTAATTTTAGGCTCTCGATAGATGTATGAATTCTAATGTTTCTGTTGGTATACTTTTTCCATCTAGTTTTTGTATATGAAAATGTGTGTGTAATATGGTAGGAAGAGAGGTCTCCTGAAATTTGAGGGTTAATGAATTTGGGGAGGAAGAATCTCTCAAGTGCATTTTGAAAGAGAATATGGAAGAAGTTCTTTAAGTCCTTGGGTATATACCTTTCAGTTAAAGAATGAATATGGTGTTTTAAATGTCTATGTGTATCAGTGGGAATCTTTCTCTGTGTAGGGTCTTTGTAGGGAAAAAATTATTTGCTTGTTTAGTTAATAATTAGCAATGAAACCCTATGAGGGACCCAAAAAATTAGTATGATAAAGAACCAAAAATGAATGAGTGGATATGTATGTATATTTTTTAGTCTTCACTTTTGATTTATGTCTTATTAGGAAGTGACTGGTCATGCGTATGGTGCCTTCTATCTCGTCCAAATTTCTTTTTTATTTTATTGATGTAGGAGTGTTGCTAATTCCATAAAAGGAACATTACCCAAGTTATTGGAATTATACAATGCTATGTGTTTATCGGTGGTTCAAACTTTAAGTAGATCATGAGTATGTGATTACTAAAAGGGAGCACAGTGACCAACAAGGAATAAATTAAGAAGGGATGGACCAAAGGGGGATTGTTGAGAGATTTCCCCATTGATAAATGTGTATCAGAGTGTGTTTGGATTTGTCGTTGATTTAACAAGGTATGAGAATCTCGAGGGTCGAATTATGATGGCACATGTAGTCAAGGTGAGCGGTCCAATCATGTATAGAAAAAGCATTGGGTGATACCCGATTTGTAAAATGATTTAAGACTCTAGTTAGAGTCACCACTGGAACCAGACATGCACACATTTAACAAAGTGAATGGTGAGTTATCACAAGGGAAAAAGACTCAAATTAATCCATTACAAATCATCCTCACTACTACGAGTTTTGTTGACTCATTGATGCATTCTGGCTCAAAGTATTGAAGCCAACATTCGATCAAGTCAACATAGTCACTACGCAAAGGGTTTGGGCTTGGATTGATGATTAACGCATTTTCAAAGAGGTCTAACCATTGGTTTAAGTCAACCAACCCATCATGTTTGGTCAAGGTGGAGCCAGCTATAGTAGGGCTTCATGGATTCGTTGACATGCGAGGAACACTTAAGGAGAAGGAAGGCTCTGACCTTCGACTTCATTGTCAGATCCAACCTCCATTTGGCTTCAATAGGAACCTACTATATTGAAACATATGAAAAGCCTCTAGTTTGTTCTTTTTAGTTTGGTCAATTGACAAGAAAAGAGGAGGATAATTGATAAATTGGGACTAGAGTGAATGTCGAAGAGAGTTCAATTTGATAAAGGATCCTGCTATAGAAATTTCTACAAATCTAGCTCTGATATGATCTAGAAATTATGATGTAGATTTGCAACTTCTCATGAAGTTTTAATCAAAACAATAAGACACAAACCTACTCTACTTCTTTGTAGACATTAATTCACATTCTAGAACAAAAATATTAGACATGCAATAAGAAATCACACTCATGCAAAAAGTATTTTTCCTGGGGAAATAAAACTTCTAAAAAACCCCAATTCCTGCTTGCATTAATCTGATGAAAAGAAATGTATTACAATTTCTTTTCTCAATTGAGAACAACTAACAATTGCATAAGTTATCTCTCTTCTCACTGAGAAATTCTGAACCAGACTTAGTCAATTTCTTTCTCTTCTTGAGCCCCTATTTTCTTGCATTGTTCCTGGAAGAATTAGGCCCCTATTAAATAGGAAATTCCTCTAATTCATTGCGCAATTCCCAAGTACGGTCAACCTGACCTCATGCAACATTGGTACACTCAACTAGTTTACAACTACTGGTTAACCGTTGTGGAAACTCCACCACAACTGGGCAACTCAAGTTTTTTGCATGTATATGCTAATTATTAGTTGATTGATCAGTTAAATAGATGATCTATGAGTTAAATTGATGTCCCACTACTTAAATGACCACAAAGTTGTTCTATTAACATTTAGAACTAGCTTAATTGATTACAACTAAACTTAACTCAACTAAACTTTAGGAATCACTACATACAGCTAAACTTCATTCCCTTAACTTATATTAACTAAGATAGACTACTATTTTTTAGGAACCAACACAAGCAAGCTAAACTTAAACTCATTAACTCAAATTATGTGTTCTTAACTGAGTGAAATGATCCATGCCACCTCAGTTAACTCCACCAAGTTGGTTTTTGACGTGGAATTTTTAATTTCCTCAATTTTAACTGAGGTAAAATCAATATTTCAACTTTCTTGCTACATTTTCAACACTCCCTCTCAGCAAGAAAGGGATTATTAGGCACCCCTATCTTGCACCTATGTAATGTAATTCATGAAACACCTCTCACTCTTTTTGTTGCTACTACAACATCTGGAACTAAGAAGCAAACAAAAAAAAATTGAATGAGCTATGTTTGCAACTGTTTACAGGAGAAATTGTGTTGGTGCTGACTCTACTAGTGAGCCTCCTGCTTAGTTATCAACAATCCTTTTCACTCCTCGGTCTCTAAATGGTAATGATCCTCCTACTACTAAATATTGTGGGGCCCTGTAGAAAGGTAATGGTCCATAAGGAGAACACCTCAATGGAAATTGCCCAAATTTTTGCAACTATAGTACTAAGGATTTACCTCACCCCACCTCACTCCTAGAGGTATAGTTGCATGCATGGATAAATTTGATCTACGTGTATTATCATTGCTACTGCTCTACTACTACTTATGTAATGTTGCAATACCTATTTCAATAAAGAGTCTCATCTCCGTATATCATGAAGTACTATCTTCCATAGGGTTGCTCCGTCCGAAACTAGACTCCTTCTCAGTTTCGATCTCCCTATCGGAAATTGTGTTTCTCCTCAATCTACCAATATCAATTATCACAACTCATTTTTGTGTCACTAAACATTGGATCATTTTTCTACCCATTAGCATCCTTATAGATCCATTAAGAAGTCTGCACATAAGGTTTTGTGGATTTTCCTTGAACTAGGGCTCAATGACTCTGCATCGTAACAATGCATTAGTTCTTCAATGATCAATGTACATGTGGAATTCAATGATTGGTTTGTAATGTGAATCAAACTCTAATACCATGCAGAAATTTCTACAAATCTATCTTTGATACCATGTAGAAATTATGATGTAGTTTTGGAACTACTCATGAATTTTTAATCAAAACCATAAGACACAAAACTACTTTACTACATCACAGACATTAATTCTAAATTTAGAACAAAAATATTAGACATACAATAAGAAATCACACACATGAAAATATTATCTTTCCAGGGGAAAGAAAACTGCTAAAAAACTCCAATGTTTATTTGCATTAATCTGATGAATATAGATGTATTACAATTACTTTGCTCAACTGAGCACAACCTACAAGTCCATAAGCTATCTCTCTTCTCATTGAGAAGCTCTTACCAAGACTTGGTCAATTTCTAACTCTGCTTGAGCCCCTATTTTCTTGCACTGTTCCTTTAGGAATTAGGCCCCTATTAAATAGGAATTTCCTCTAATTCATTGTGCAATTCCAAATTATGGTCCACTTGACCTCGTGCAACATCTGTACACTTAACTAGTTTACAAATCCTCATTAACTTCCTTGGACACTCCAACACAATTGGGAAAATTGAATTCTTTGAACGCATGAGATAATTATTAGTTGATTTATTATTTAACTAGATTATCTCTAAGTTAAACTAATGTCTCATTACTTTACTGACCACCAACTAGTTCTATTAATAGTTAGAACTAGTTTAACTGATTACAACTAAAATTAACTCAACCTAGTCTCCTAAAATTTAGGAATCACTACATAGAACTAAAATTTGTGCCCTTAACTTGAATTAAATAAGCTAGACTCTTATTGATTCCTCTTCATGCTCTTAACTCGAATTAACTAAGCTAGAATCCTATTGATTCCTCTTCATGCCCTTAACTTGAATTAACAATACTAGACTCCTATTTTTAGGAATCAACAAAAACAAACTAAACTTGAAATAATTAACTCAAATTATGTGTTCTTACTTAAGTGACAAGAGCCATGTAACCTCATTTTATGCCACCAAGTTGTCTACTGATGTGGACTTTTGAATTTCCTCAATTTTAATTAAGGAAAAATCAAAATTAAGACTTTCTTGCTGCATTCTTAGCACCTACTGATATAGATATGGGAAATTGCATAGATATAAAGGAAGGATTGAGGCAATCAGAATCATTCAAGCTTGTAAGGATAGGTTTCAATTTATGCGACTAAAAATAAAGGTCTTCATTGTTGGGAGACAAGTGGATATCGCTCCAAAAAATGAATTATTAAGGAGGTTTAAAAAAGGGACATGTGGATATGAGAAGAACCAAAATAATTGATTTTTATAATTGAGGTCCTAAAATAAATAAGGTCTTGGAACATATTCGATAAGACAGAGGAGGTGCCTACCATCAATTGGTATGAAAGCATTGTGAACAATGATTTGCATAAGACAGGGGAATAAAAAATCTCGACAACAACTCAAAAAGTAAAAACAAAATGTTGGTTTATAACTAATGACATTGTATTTTATCAAATAAGGGGACAACAATTGTCTAAGATAACATTGTAGCGACTGCAACACCCTCCAAAATTTTGGCATGCTTCCAATTTAGAAGCTTCCCCTAGGTTTTTACTTGATGTTTTCAAGCACTCAAGCTCACCTCGTGAGCTCGTGTTGAGTCTTTCCACCCTCCTTGATTGACCATTCAAAGGACAAGCTTTTGTATGTTGGTCACAATGTCACGCTTGAAACGATGTTCTGGTCATGCAAAAGGTCCTTGCTTTGTATGTACATGTTGTATTCACTATGTAAACATTTGTCACACTCACACACGAAGTTGTATGCACTGTCGCGTAAGCGTTGTCATGGTCGTTCAACAATCTATCATAAGCGTCACGCTTGTCACTCGCACCGTTGGTTAGTCACACTATGTATGTGTTGTCTTGATGGTTTGAGGTGTCTTTTCCTCGAGTCATGTTGAGTGTGTTTTCACAATGTCACATATGCACAAATTCACTCACTCACACACTTACCATTTTTAATGAAGTTTTGACAACCGAACCATCTTCAAGCAGTTGGACCCTCACTGAGCTACATTGCTTTGTTTCAACACTTAGTGAACATGTATTGCTATTGAGAATTGTGCAAAGCTTGAGGTTTTCCTACAGGCACCCTGCACTATGCAATCCTGGCATCGGCCAACCCGAATGTCACCAAATCAACACAAAAATTTCTCAGCAAGGCATCTTTATCTGCGCTACCTATAAGCGAAACAAAAAACCCTCTAGCTAGTCAACTGAAGAGTTTGACTAGGCAATGACCCTGGGACTCACTCCCCCCCAAAAAATTGTGCAAAAGATATAGACCTTGCCTGATCCACTGACTAAAAAATTGGCACTGACATGTCAGACAAACACCTTATGTCCATCATTGCTTCCCTAAAAAAATGCGCAGTTTTTCTAGCCAGCCACCCAGTGAGTCGGCTTCCTACTCACTCGAGAAACGACAATGGGTAGTCAACCAATAGCCCAACGTCCTGCTTAGCTCAAAAATTACGATGGGATGTCTAGTAGCCCAACATCCTCCTCATCTCAAAAACTGTGACGGGATGTTAAGCAGGCCAGCATCCCGTTTAGCTCAAAAACTGCGATGGGGTGTCCATCAAGCCAGCCTCCCAGCAATTGCATAGTTTTCACAAACAATGCTCCTGCAGCCCGCTAGCAGCTCCCCTGAAAAAATGCACATTTTTTCCCGGAAATCCTCTTGTAGCTCGCTACCAACTCCTCGGAGGAATTGCGCAATTTTTTCTGCCAAGCCCCTTTGCTACTTGCACTGCTTCCTCCAAAAAATTGTGCAAATCTACCCACCAGCCAAGCCAGATCCTGGAGACAATCACTTCTGATCTGGATTTCCCATCTCAGTCTCCTAGAGATTTCTACACAATTTTCACAAGTAGTGCCCAGAACCTGCATCCCAACTTGAAATATGCCTTTTGTAGTTTTGTAGCCTTGTCCTCTCTCTCGGTCACCAGCATCCGGAAGTGAATGAAAATGAATCATGGTAGACTAGGAGGTTTATGGATTTGATGTCGTCTCGCCATGAATAATTGCAAATACTGGTACATGTATAACACATGACGTGATGACGGACGAGATGAAAAAGGAGAGCACATGCAAAGATATTTTCTCACGAATAGATGATGCACATGAGGATATTTTCTCATGAACGGGTGATTCACGCGAGGAGATTTTATCGTGAATGAACGATACATGCGAGGATATTTGTTTGCGAACACGCGATGCATGCATTAAGATTTTTGCTTGAATAGATTAACATGCAAGGAGATTTTTTCACGAATGGATGAACATGCGAGGAGATTTCTTCGTGAACAGACGAATGCGTAAAGCATGCCAGAGTACAAGCAAAGTAGTGACATGCAAATGCAACATCAAGCAAACACAAAGACCATCGAAGACTCCACACAACTTGCCATGCAGACCCAAAGCTATGATACACTAAGAGGACATCCATCACTCATCATCATTGCAACTCGACATGGACACCACTAGTAGCATGAACATACCAGTACTGTTGTGTCAAGTCATGTCATGAGTCATGATGGCCACATCAATACTTTGGGGCATACTATTTTAAATCAATGTAATGTAACATGGAATTCCTCTTCCAATGAGTGGCAACACTTGTTAGATGTATAATTTAATTCCTCATCCAAGGAGTACCCATGTTGCATACATTTGAGGGATCCTTCTACACAAAAAATAATAAATACCTGAAAACGTGATTGCAATCATGTTTTTTTCATGTAGAAGGGTCCATCAAAATTATGCAACATGGGTACTCCTTGGATGAGGAATTAAATTTTTCATCCAATGAGTACTCTCGCTCCAAATTTGAGTAAAAAAATAGGGAGATAAGTTGAAAATATGAGTTGAAAAAGTAGTTTTATTAGTTTATTATTTTTTAATCCTTTTACTTTTTTACTCCAAAAATTGTGAATCATCCCCCATGGTTGACATCATAATCTTGCATCCTATTGGTCTTTGTAAAGTTTATTTTGGTTGTACAATTTTCTTAGGAGGCCCATTTTAGACCTCAAAATTCCCCTAATGAAGGAAAGTTTTGTGGGAATGTGCATCACCTTTTTTGGGACTCGGAATGGTTCACATACTAAAGACATTTGACCAAAAGGTTAAAATTTTCCACCTGGTGAGTTTGATGCGGGAGCATAAACCCCGCATTTTTCCAAACACTGTACGATCATGAAATTTTCTTCATACCTCTTTTTTACATGCTACATGCTATGAATTTTCCGTCTAATTGTAATTATGTTGAGGTGTTAGTTTGTTCAGGTGACTATAAAAGTGAGCCTTTGACAAGTGTAGGAGTAGGTATCTGGTAGTTTTAGGCTCTAGAAAAATGTCCCAATTATAATCCTTCTACTGGGATGTTTTTCTAGCAAGGTTTTAGTAAATTAAAATGTGTGTGTGAGAGGTTAGGCAAAGAGGTCTCCTGGAATTTGAGGCTTAATGAATTTGGGTAGGGAGAAGCTGTCAAGTGCATTTCGTGAGAGAATATATAAGGAGTTCTATAATTCCTTATGTATATATTGTTAAGTTAAAGAATGAATATTGTGTCTTAAATCTCTCCATGTAACAATGCGAATCTCTCTCAGTGTAGGGTCTCTATAGGGCAAAATTTATTTATTTATTTGGTTAATAATTAGCAACGAAACCTTGTGAGTGTCCCAAAATTTTCATATTATAAGAAACCAAAAATGAATGAGGGAATGTGTGTGTATATGATTTAGTCTTCTCTTTTTATTTTTTTCTTAATATGAAGTAATTGGTCATCTTTACGGTGCCTTCTATTTCGTCCAAATGTATCTACAATTTCATTACTGAAGGAGCAATGGTAATTCGATAAAGGAAAAATTCCCAAGTTGTTGGAATGGTACAATGCTATGCGTGCATCATTGTTTCAAACTTGAAGCACAACGTGAGTATGTGATTAGAAAAAGCGAGCATGGTGACTAGCAAGGAATAAATTAAGAAAGGGTGGACCAAAGGAGGATTGTTGAGAGCTTCCCCATTGATAAATGTGTAACAGAGTGTGTTTGGAACTCTTGTTGATTTAGCAAGGTACAAGAGTCCCAAGGATCGAATTATGGTGACACCTACAACTAAGGTGAGGGATTAAATGATGGATAAAAAAATCATTCGGTGACACCTAATTTGTAGAAGGATTGAGGATTCCAGTTATAGTCACCATTGGAATTGGACTTATGGATATTTAATGAAGTTAATGGTGAATTATCTCAATGGAAGCATGCTTGAATTAAGCCATTAAAAAACATCCTAATTCTTGTAAGTTTTGTGGGCTTGTTGATGCATTTTGGCTCAAAGTGTTGAAGCCAACCTCCGTTCAAGTCAATGTAGTGGGTACTCAAAGGATTCGAGCTTAATTTGTTGATTAATGAATTTCCAAAGAGGTCCAACCCTGGGTTTAAGTCAACCAACACGTCACATTTGGTCAAGGTGGAGTCAGCCATAGTTGGGCTTGGTGGAGTCATAGGTGCACAATGAACCCTTAAGGAGAAGGAACGGTCTAACCTTCGACTTTATCATCGGAGCCAACCTCTGACTTCATAGTTGGAGCCAACCTCCATTTGATTTTAGTAGGGACCCACAATATTGAAACATATGAAAATCCTCTAGCCATTTCTATTTTGTTCCTTCAATTCATATGAAAAGAGGAGGATCATTGATAAATTTAGAATAGAGTGAATGTCAAAGAGAGTTTAATTTGATAGAGGAGAGTGTTGATATAGCTATAGGAAATTACATGAATATAAAGGAAGGATTGAGTTAGTCATAATCATTCAAGTTTGTAAGGAGAGGTTCTGATTTATGAGACTAAAATTCCTTTATTAGGGGAATTTTGAGGTCTAAAATGGGCCTCTTAAGAAAAATATACAACCAAAATAAAATTTATAAGAACCAATAGGATGTAGGTTTTAACCTTGTACAAAATATTACCTGCACATGAATTCTAAAACATAGAAAATAAACAATGCAAGAGGATAACACATAAAACACATATACACAGAGATTTTCCCTTGGATCCCAAAATTGGGACTACCAGCTTGATTTTTCATTATGTTCCTTTCAATGTTACAATACATATTTATACATGCCGAAGCATCCAATACCATGGATCAAAAACCATCGCATCCAAAACTATGGACCGATAACCATCACGTCCAAAACCATGTGCGAAAAACATGCACAAAACCATAGGTAGGTCCGCCCAACCTAATATAGGGTCCAAAAAACAAAATTTTCTAAGCCTTGGACCCCATAGAGGGGGATTACTTGCACCCCTCAAACTCCTTGTGACCACCCTGCTATGCAATTAACACAATGAAGCGGGGGCTTTACCTCCCTCTAACCCCCCATTTAACTACATGGGCTAGTCATGGAAAGAATATAATACAACCAAAAATTCTCCCACTTGTTATTTTCTTTCCATAGGGAGCCACAAGAGAGCTTAGTCATTTAGTTAACCCTGCAATTCCCATTGTTTCTCTACACCAACAAAACTTCTCAGAGCTCACATATTTTGTCAATGCATCTGCATTATTCTTCAAAGTGTCCACCTTTACCAGCAACACCTTTTTGTCTTCTATCATATCCTTCACAAAGTGATACTGAACATCAATGTGCTTTGTATACCCTCTTTATCTATCATCTTCTCTTTGTGAACGATGTCCTCATCTTTGGACCTCACTCAGCCATAGAATGGATTGCATATAAGGATATCTTTAATGTATTATGTGTTTCTTTTGGCATGAAAATCAATGATTCAAATTATTCTTTTTATATTTTAAATGTTACAAAGATGTAAATAGGTTTTATCACTGATATGTTTCCTTTCAAAGAGGAAAGTTTGGATAAAGGTTTTTCCTTTCTTGGATTTTTTCTTAAGTCGAATTGTTACAGAATAGTAGATTGGTCTTGGCTTCTCAACCGAGCGTTTAAAAGGACAAACCTCTAAGGTCATAGGTGGTTATATCTGGGGTGAAGATTGATGTTGATAAAATATGTTTTAGAAATTCTTCTTATTTATTGGATTTCAATATTAACATTCCAAATCCATATTTTCTAAGATGTGTCAAAAAATATTTCACTTCTTACGTACAAGAACAAAAATTTAAGGTAGTTTTCACCCGGTTTGATGGGATTCTTTAACTCTACTAAAATATCTTGGTGGATGGGGCCTAAAAAACCTTGAGTGGTTTGGGAATGCTCTAAAAAAGAAGAATTCCTAGAGAATCATCAATAAAATGGGCCTATGGATTCAAATTGATTTAACGAAGTATTTAAAAAACAAAGGTTTTGTGGAATTATTGTGGGGATATTATTCAGGGCCTTGAAGTGATGGTTCAAATATGTGGAAGGGCGTAGTGGAAGTGTTACCATTCATTAGAAAGGAAGTCTATTGGAAATTGGGTAATGGAAGCAATATCCATCTCAGTAGGGTCCCTTTTATTGGTGGATCTTATTTTTACGTTTTGTCAGCTTAGTTGATTGATTTTCTAAAGGAAAGAGGTATTATAAACCTAGCTCAAGTGTTCAAAGGGGCTTCGTTAGACTCTTTTGGAAAAAGATGGATGTTTACTTCTGAGCTAGGTTTCAGTGGTTCTCTGGATTTTGAGTGGGATGCTTTTGCACATTCATTAGATTTATCACGTTTGTTTCTCTTGGATTCAATGGATCAGTTGGTTTAGAGAGGAAACTCCTTTATAGGCCAAATTACTGCTAGGACAACTTATGATTTTTCAGTGCATTCATTCAATGCTGGAAAGAGTAAATACTGGTCTAGTAAATTATGGAAGTAGTCAATTCCCATTAAGCTTAAGTGTTTCTACTGGTTAGCGTTGGAGCATAAAATCTTAGCCTTGAAAAATTTGATCAAATGTGGTTTCTCAGGTGTAACTATCTATATTCTTTGCCTTTAGGAGCTTGAATCTTCACACCATTTATTTATTTAATGCTTTTTCTCGTAATGACTATGGAATGATGTTTTTTATATTCTAAATATAAGGAATGTTGGTCGTTTAGGTATTTTGGAAGGAAATATCTATTGGTGGATTAAAGGTAAAGGAAATTTGAAGGCCCATCCAGTTTTTATGGTCTGGGGAAAATGGAAGGCTAGAAATAAAATAAATATGAGGAGAATATTCCTACAATTTCAGTGATCTGTTCAGAGATAGCACTAACTTGGTTTTTTACCCTTTCTTAAGGAGTTGTTGATATGTATATTTTTATATTTCCATAATGATTCTTTGAGATAATTTTACTTTGGTTATGGGAATGTCCGCCTTAGTGATGATTATTGTAGAGCCTCTAACTTGCACCTATTTATCCATCATTACGTACAGCTTTTCCTCACTTATCCCTCTCTTTTGCCCTATTTTCCTCATAAACTTACCAATGATGTCTTTAGGCATGATTGGTTGACTTTGCTAAATGTTTGACTGTTTGTCTAGATTTTTGACATATGCACAAAGTTTCCGCAGCTGTCTGGCAATTCCGCAGCCATTCAGCAATTTCGCAGCCTTTTCATTGATCTCCATGTTCCACATGTCATTTTGAAAAACGAATCACATGGGCACGTGGGAATGAAGGTGTTGAAGGTTCCTGTGCTATTGGCTTGGTCAGCAACACCACGCATACCTCCGATCAATGAGGATCCAACTTCGGTCAACAAAGCCAGCTCAAACGGTGTTGCGTGAGCTAAAAGGTTACGTCACTCCAGATGGCAACTCCTCCACTCTACGCAGGTCATGGGAGACAGGATCCAACCTTGGATTCAACCTCCATGACGACTGTACTTTCCAGATCACCCACGGACCTATTGACGTGTTGCTGAACCATTTAATTAGCATGTTGTCAATTAATTTTCAGTTTCATGTTTTACGCAGTAGGCAGTTGTTTACTTGCTTATAAAATCCAGCGTCTGCGCACGCTTAAGGATTAGTCTTTAGTTGTTTTTTTTATGTAATTGCTACGCCTTTAGTGAGCACAGAAACTCTGTTTTGAAGCTACTTTTTCAGCACTTTTTGACTGTAATTTCTGCATCATGAATTAATAGAAGATTGTTGTTTGACTCTTTTACGTAGCTGATTTTTCTTTGGGCTTTGTGGATGGAGGGCCCCCGTTCATAACAGCCTTTGTACAGTAATTTACTTTTATGTTCTTGCCATTTCCTTCTTTTGAATTCAGCAATTTCCCTTTTCTTTAACACATGTACATATTTGATTTAATTTCACTGTCATTTCATTTCCAACATTTACTTTAAACTGATCAGGACTGTCTTTTGCAGGTGTTAGCCCGGGATTGTGTGTCTTTGTGTATTTGCTTTATCTCTAATAGTATTTTTAGTTGTCATATTCATAGTTGCTGCCTTTACTCTGTTTTCCTAGTTGATTTCTAGTTTAAGTTTCTCAAGTTGTATGTTAACATATTGATGGTCTCTTTATAATAAGCTGTTCATCTCTAAGAGATCAGAACACTAATAAATTACAGCTTGCTTTGAGTACTTTTTAGACTTATCTCTAACTACTTCTTCATCGTGTTTCACATAATACTATATGTTGGAAGCAGAGAGTTAGGAAGAGCTAAACATTATAACTGGTCTTTAAAGTAGTTTTTCTTATCTTTTTATTGCAGCAGCATGAGTAGTGACTAGTGCTATTAGAAAGTGGTTTTTCTATTTTGCTTTCAGTTTCATTTCAAGTTATTTCTTTCAAGCTTTTTCCTTGCAAGTTTAGAAGGTAGTTAGAAACCACCAGTAACACACACTCACTCATTTAGAAATCACCTTACGCACACTATCACTCATCTGTCTATAAAATCTCCATTCCATCTTAGGAAGATAAATTAACCACCAACAACACCCCCAAACGACAAAAAGATTTAAGAGGTTGCCTAAGTACATATAGTACACCTTCACTTCATCAGCTTACGAGCCTCGTGTTGACAATTAATGAAATCAATTTAGAAACACTAAATTGACCAAACATTTTGGCGTCGTTGCCGGGGAAGTGAAAATTAGGTAGCCAATTCTAAAAAAAAAGATAAAATAAGAAAATTTCAAGAAAGGAAAATTAATAACCTCTCAAAGTATGCTCTCCTCTTGCACTTAGAGTGAACTGGAGGATCAGAAAAGAGAAAGTTATTGGTTTAATAGTTCCTTTAGTATGCTCTCTTCTTGCACCTAGAGTGACCTTGAAGATCAGAAAGAGAATTATTACCCTAACTTGAAAGAAAATATAAAAATGACATGCATAGAGCAAGAGATTC
>APFE031324141.1:0-10222 GCA_000404065.3 Pinus taeda | reverse complement strand
AAAAATAAAAATACTAACTAGCCTTTAATTCATTTATTTGTAACAAATTTAACTTGGTTCCAAATAAAATTATAATAATAAAAATAATATTAAGAAAATTTGACCTAGGTCCCAGTGTCAAAAATTAGCCGTTATTTTTTAGCTGTTGGAGTCTCTGCTCAGATTATTTAACATGCTGGACTAGATCTGGTTCTTCAACTTGTCCTAACGATGAACCACACTGGTTGGTTCGAAACGCGTCGACAAAGGTCTTTCTATATGTTATTTACGCCGAAACTCTTCTTATAACTATAATGAATCATAGAAGCCTCAATTCTACAATTGTTTGGTGTCTATTACGTCATCTAGTTGATTAATTTAACATGGTATGTCTCAAGTTGGTTGAATGCTTGATGAATTTCATAATATGAGTATGTGTTCCCATGATTTTGTTTTAAGATGATTGTACTAACACATATGTGTTGAGACAATTGATATGTAATTGAATGTAGTTGATAGTTGTAGCATTATGTCTAATGACTATGAGTTGACTATGGGTTATGACATGATTGTTTATAAAAGTTGATTTCAAATTGATAGATATGATTGTCTTGATATTTGGAACAAGTGGTTGACATGTGTGAGTAGTTGGAGGAAACATGCTTGGTATTAGCGTGACAAGGTAATAGTTGATGTGTTTATACAACTAATAGTTGGATGATGTGATAGCATCTAATAAGACTTAATTGCAGCAAGATAAAAGGTAAAAAGGTAAAGGAAAGGGATTGGTCAAGAATTCCTTTGGCTATGTTTGAAAACCCTAATTCCAAATGAATGAGTACTTTGCACACAGGAAGTTTTCTTAACCTTGATTTATCTAAATTTATGTGGATATGTTCTATATTCATGGACATGTAATTGACAAGTATATTATCTAGTCTCTAGTTACAAGTGGACTTGTCAAGGGAATGGGAGTCCCTTGAGAGATGGCATGGACGTGTTTAGCTACAAGCCAATGTGCATGACATAACAAGATAAGGTAACTGGTATATTGTTATGTTTAATTATGCATTGACAATTATGTGTTTATGGTAGTATGATGCAGGGAGTTGCATGGAAAGAGAGGTTTCCAGGAAATCTTGAATAAGGCTTAGGTTGAGATTTCATTGGGAAACATGAGGATGATTCATGGTGTCTATTGTTAGTCTTGTGCTTTTGGAATTTTGCAATTGTTGCGCTTGATTTGTGATTTTGCGTGTGTCTGGTGCATAGCTAGGCCATTTTGTTGCATTGTCGTATTGATTTTGGCTTTCATGGTCTTGTTGTTGTTGTTTCCATTCTTGCCTTTCATTATTTTGAGTCTTGAGAATTTTTAGGAAAGAGGAAAGATAATGGAGCTCAGGGAGAGCAGTGTGGTACCCAACAGGTAATGTAAGACTAAGATGAAGCTTTGTTCATGAGTAAGCGCAACGAAAGGTAAGACAATGATAGTTGGTTGGACTAGTTGGGTCCATTATGGTAAATGGACGGTGGCAACACAGACATAAGAAAGGTAACTAGAAAAGGTAAGGTAAATGGATCTGAGGTGTTGGATTCCTTATCTATGTTGGGAACCATTGTTCTCAATGTTGTGCATGTTGTGCATGAATAAAGGAAATTCTCTTAACCTTGACCTGGATATCTAGTAATTATGTTATGATCATGATTATGATGATGTTTATATATATAAATGTTGTTGTGTATCTAGGTCATGTTTGACTGGGTCATAATGGATCATGATTATTAACGCTAAGATTTATATGTATATATATGTGTGTGTATGTATCCATGTATCTATGTCACTATCTGACAGGGTCATCAAGAATCATTCTTGTGGAGGAATGATTGTTTACGTAGGCGAATGACATGAAGAGATTCCTTGTCTTACGAGGAATCAATAAAGAGGATTAGCCCTGAACAATATATGAGGTCAGTATCATGTGTTTATGAGTTGATATTATGTGATTATATTATATCTATGTTATGGACAGGTCATACTAAGGGATACAACAATGAAATGAAAGCAGTGTGGTCTACAAAAATTTGGGACAAGCATGGATAAGACACTAGAAGCAAGGTTGCTTGGCAAAGACAATATGATTTTGGATGTGTGGTACTATTTTTGTGCACATGTTGCATATGTGATGTTATGTGCATGTAGATGTTGGAAATGTGGTGTTGTGTGCATGATGTATATGCAGCATTGTGTGCATATGGTGCTCTGTGCATGTTGGATATGCAGTGTTGCGTATGGAAGATGATATGTACATGTTGGATATGCAGTGCTATGTACATGTTGTTTTGCATTCATGTTATACATGTGGTGCTATGTACATATGGTGGTGTGTGCATAAATGTATAAGTGGTGTTGTGTACATGTTGTACAAGTGGCACTGTGTGCAGGTGATGCTGTGTACATGTCATGCATGTGATGTTGTGTACATGCAGTGTCATGTACATGTCGTGCATGTGGTATTGTGTACACGTTTTACATGTGGTGTAATGTACATGTGGTGTTGTGTACACATTGTGTAGGTGATGTCGTGTACATGTGATGTTGTGCACACGCTGTGTAGGTGGTTGTAGTGTGCAAGTGGTATTGTGTACATGTGGTACATATGGAACTGTTGAAGATGCATGTATTTCATAGTGTTGTATGACGGGTGTAGCTATATGTGTGTGATGCACACTATGTGTATGTGCACATGGTTGAGGAGAAGGCACTGCGTGTTTGTCTAGTGTGGCAACCAATCTGGAGTGCATACGGAATAAAGATAAAGGTAAAAGTTAAGGATTGATGAAAGGAAAAGTATCAACATTTTATTTTCAATTTTATTATGAATGTGATTTATGACTATGGTATATGATAATTATATATGATATATGATTATGGTTTATGATGGTTACATGTGATTTGTGATGTTGATCTATGATGGTTGTGTTTTGAACTAACCTGGTGTTATATGTTTATACATGATGATTTGGTCAAACATGCTAGTTTGACTTGTTGTGACAGGTAGCGAACATAATTGCAAGTGTACCTTATTGATGAACTACCAATGAGGTATGATTTGATGTTATTTCAATTTATTTTAAATCTAATGAAATTTATGTGCTTGGTACAGGAAGCACATAAATGCCTAGGGAGATGGTTGAAATCAAATGCAAGAATCGGTAGCAGTGGAAAAATAAATTGGAACATGCAACAGTATGTTGGTAAAGCACTTCAAGAACAGGGCCATTATGGGACATTGGTACCCAATAGTGTCCATTGATTTCCATGAGCATGCTATGACCAATATGATGGTTTTTAGGCTGGTATATGCCTTGGTTTTATATATTTCAATGTGAGGAATCCTTGCTAAGGGATGGTCGCTCGAGATAGGGGATTCTGGGGAACTTGGAAGGTGAGTGGTTGCACAGAAGGGGTGGACCGGATTTCCCGCGGGACTGTGTAGCAGAGAAGGGAAGGTCACAAATATATTCATTTTGGTCATTAGCATTGCCATATGGGAGTGCATCTGAGAACAATGAGTCGGTAACTATTCAATGAGAGGACAATTGGCACAATATCATAGCGCTGGAAATTGGATGCAGCTTTGACTGTGCCAATGGATTCTCAACTTTCTAGGAAGGAGGTGAATCCTAGTATTACTTTGAGGGTGGAGGTGTGATCCTTTGGATTCCCTTGTTGATTGATATAGGCATTGTATTCTCTTATCTGTTGGTTTAGAAAATGTGCATATGTGTATATGTGGTTATTGTAAATACCATAATGAGTTATGTTATAAAGCTCCAGTATGTGGTATGTTGTCATGTTATCATGATGTTTTACTTTTGAGCAAGTCTTTCATTGTAAATACTACAATGAGCTAAGTTATAAAGCTCCACAGGAAGTATGTTTTCTTTTCAATGGTTTTACTCAGGTATTGGTGTGCTTTAACACCAAGGAAGGTGTTCCCCAAGGGAGAGGGTTCTGTAATAGCTCTGGTGAAAATTTCATGTAATAAAATTTAATAAAGGAAAAATAAGACCACAGGTAAGGGACACGTATTCCAAGATGGATGTTGAGCAAAGATATCCTAGTGTGGCATCATTGAATGTGTGTTTTGGCTAAGGAAATTGGAAAATGCTAAGGAAAAGGCATTAAAAGCAAAAAAAAAGGCATTTTTGGCACATTTATTTAGGAAAACAAAGGAAAATATGAGAAAATTAAGGTGAAAGGTCACGGGTTTCATGTGAGGAGGAAATTGAAGGAAAATAATGGAAAATGAAGACAATAGATACCTCATTGAGAAAAAGGATTTTGAGGATCAGTTGAAAAGATTTTTTGGTATTAAGCTCTTGGTCAGTTCAAGTTTGGGGCTCTCTCATTATTCTCTCTCTCTCTTTCCCTCTTGGTCACTTAGATTTTTCTTGGAGCACTCTAGCTTTGGTTCAAGGAAGGAAAAGCAAGGAAAGGGAAAGGAAGGAAAGAAAGGATCAAGGAAGAAGAGCAGGCTCAAGTAGCTTCAGCAGGAATACTTGCAGGTAACCTTTTTCATGTGTGATTTCCTAGCTGGTTTGGACATGCATGGCTTTGTATGGTTCTCTTGTTGTTGGTGGCATGGTTTTGCCAGGTTATGACAATGTTTTTCATCCTAGCCTTGCCTTTTTCTGGATACCATGTGTTGGGATGTTTATTTCAGTTTTGAGCTTTGTTTTACTAGATGGATTTCAGAATTTGGGGTGGAGGTGGTCTCAAGGTTCATTCCCAAAGGCCTAGGAATCACTTGACTGGTTTTGGAAGGATATATGGTAAAGCCTGAGGGAGAAGTCTTGGTTTAGGGCCTAGTGGTTCAGGTTTGGATTGCGGTAAATCCTAAGTGACTGGTCTCAATTTAGGGTCTCGTGATCCGGGATTGGATTACGGTAAAGCCCAAGAGACAAGGAGATGGAAAATTCCTCAAGGATAGTGATGGATTCTGGATGGAATTCCAAGTTTACTTCAGTTCTGATCGGAGCACTGGTTTTGGTGAGGGTGGAGGTGGTTTAACCTCTGGATTCCCTTGGTTTTGATTAGATTAGTTGTTCTATGAGATCCCACATTCATGCTTGGAATATAGCATGGGGGTGACTGGCTAAAAGAGAGATTTGGTTTAGCCATGTCTATGGAACAAGGGCTTCTCTAAGGGAACATACCTTACCACGTGGGTTCATATTGGGGGATATATATTAAGGAAAACATGACACAATATATGAGCATATAATAGGGGGTAAAGGTTTTAATATTGGCAGGTATAAGAATGGAGCTCAAAGTTAATGAAAAAATATATAGTATAAAAATGCTAATGAAAAAATGGAAACCTACAATATATAGTGAAAGTAAGGGTATTTTAAGTTGGGAAGGTGTATTGGGTTCATATTAGTAGGGGGTTAAATAATGTATTTTTAGAGGTATTTTACAATATGTAGTCAAATTAATGGTATTTTTTAGTATGGAACGAACGCACATGCTATGTTATAGGTGCATTGAGTGAAGCCCCCATGATATATGGTCGGGTGGTACATGGAAGTCTCGAACGTGATCATATTTTCCTATGATTAATAAAAGCTAAATTCTCTTACTTTTGTACTTGTTTATATGTGGATTTAATGGCTTCCATATCTCTAATATTTATATGGTTTAATGTTGGTTATAAGCATGGTTATGTGACTGGTTCATGTCATGGTTATTTCATGTATTTACTTGTAATCATTAAATGGATGGATACAAGACCTAATTGATGATATAATAGTCCAATGGACAAGGAAGTGATCCTTTTGGTTATGCTTCATAAGTTCTTTTAGTCATTTATGATCTGTCTTGTATCCTAAACCTATAGGTTGCATTGATGCCAAGTGTTTAATAGAATGTCAGTCCCAATTGGGGGTGCTCAAGCCTAGTCATGGGGTTTATTTTTTATTTATCAACATTGTTATCATGTCTTTGATGGATTTTGAAGGTTGTAGCAAGTTCTAGGCAGAGGCCAGGATTCTGGGCTAGAAAAGGGGCTCAGATCTCAAGGTTGTTGGCATAGGTCTGCTGAGAAAAGTCCATAGTCACTGGCATAAAGTTCTATTAGAGCAAATTTAGGTTGTTGGTCACTCCCTTTCCCATAGCATGAGAGTGACTGTGGATTAAGAGATCTAGAACAACACCGGTACCCACGGATAGACTGTCTGAGTGGCTGACTTGTCTCCTGATGGTTATGTTGATGATGTTATATGACTTTGTGTGATGTTTCGTCGATTCCATTTCCTTAAGGTCACTAAGGATATTAAATCCCTTATAGTAACCTATCTCATCACATGTTTTCCTGGCTGGTTGGCTTCTTGGGTGGACCTGGGAGGAGGGGGTGTTAAAAATGGTAGGTCAACGGGTTTGTTTTAGGATTCAAGAGGACTTAGGGAAGTACACCCCCTCTCACTTCTCCTTTACATCATCATGGTTGATTCTCCTAGTATAAAATTGGAGGAAGGAAGGCTGAGAGGAATCCTTGGAGGACTTCATATATCTAGAAACATAAAACCTGTAAAACACTCTCAATTCACATATGACACATTGTTGTTAGGTGGAGGCTCCAAGGTGATAGCCAAGCATTTCATGAAAGTCCTAAACACATAATTGATAGCTTCAAATGGAGAAACTAATAAAAGAAAGAGTCAGATATTTAGGTGGAATTGTCTAGAACTGTTTTGATATCTATTTCCCAAGTCCTAGAATTCCCCTTTTCGTCTAAATGGAAATAATTCAAATATCTAAGTATCCCCATCTCGAAGGGAGCTACTCCCCCAGAGAATGGGAGTTCATTCACAAGATTCAAAAGAAATTCAAGTAATGGGGGACAAAGTGGCTTAATCTAATAGGAAGACTGGTGTTTATTAAATTGGTCTTGATCTCCTTGCCTATTTTTCAATGTTTAGGTATGTTTCCTATGTCTAGTCTAAAAAAAAAAAATCTTGTTTAGAAAATTCCTATAGCATGGTAAGAAAGGAAATGAGAGAAAGCTACACATGGTAAATTGGAATATTATAAGAGCACAAAAATCTCAAGGGGGTGGAATCTGAGATCCTCATTTATTGAATCTTGTGCTCAAAGTCAATATCATATGGTGCCTCTTGGAGAGTCAAGGTGGGTGGTGGTAATATGCTATTATTCAAAAATATTTTAATGGGTCCTCATTTATTCTTCCTTTCCTTTCTCTTTGGTTCGAAAGGGGTTTAACCACCTAGAAGCTATGTCGAGAAGTGACCCCTCTCATCTTGAACCATCTTGGCTAGCACGTTGGAAATGACAAAGAAATTCGAATTTGGGAGGACACTATCTCTTAGACAAGAACGTTCTTCTCCTGCAAGGATATTTCTAACCTCAATGAATGGATGACGAGTGAAGGTTGGAACACTTTAGGTGACATCTCCCTTTGGAATGAGTAAGACGGAGCATGGGAAGGGTGGAAGCTTTTAAAAAAACTAGGGCATCTAGTTGATCAATGGAACACACTTCTTGCTTGTCTAAAATGGATTCATTCCTATGCATATTAAACAAAAAGACACTCGTAGTTGTAATAAAGAAATCTAGGGATAGCAAGTGAAGTGGGGCTATGATATCCTCCTGTAAGAGATCTCTCTATCCACCACCTCTCTGCTTTGGAAGGCAATTGGAAGTATGAAAGCCTATCGAAGATATAAAAAAAAATTGTTGGTAACTAATGTATAACCAAAAATTAATGGAAGGTAATCTTCAAAAGAAAGGAATCATTGGCCCATCCTAGTGTGTTTTCTGCTGAGCACATGAAGAAACAATAAAATAACTTTTCCTGTATTGTGTTTACTCTCTCACTTCTTGGAATATGACATTTTTGGAAGTAACTCCCATCATTTGCATCCCTTCCTCGTGGAAAGGAATTTTCCTTCATTAGAAAAATTCTTGTTCAAGCTCTCTTTAGGGAAAAAATCCCTTGCACAAAGTATGGAGTGCTATGTCAAATTTCCTCTGTTGGAAGATCTAGTGAGCCAACAATCAGACTATTTTCCAAGGACAAATGGAAACTCTAGGACAAACAACTCACAAAGAAATGCACTAGCTTATGGAATCCCTCTCTCAAAAGAACATTCCACCCCCAGTTGTTGGAGGATCTCTCAGAGGAAGAACAGACTTGGGTCCACAGTCTCTAAACTAGTACCTTACCTTTGTCAAGAGTAAGCAAACCTAGAGGATCCAGCAAGAGGAACCCTATGAATTTCATATACATTTTAATGCTTGGTTGATAGATTAAGAAATTCATACTCTTTTTTTATGAAGCCTTGAAAGGAAATATAGGGGTGGCAAGGGTGGGATGGGTCATCATTTTCCTAGGTTAATAAGGAAGACCAATTTTCTTGGGGATTAGGAGCTTCCACTAACAATAGAAAAGAATAAATGGCTTTGCGGATGGGGATGAAGCTGGAATTTTCCAAAAATATCAAGCAACTTAACATTACTAGGGATTCATATCTAGTTATCAATCAACAATTTAAATTTTAATATTGTGCCTTTTCCCCATTTCACGGTCCATGGTCATGAAACAAGTTATGTGTTACATGCTTCGATAAGGTGGAGGCATTCCATACTTTAAGGGCACAAAATGTCTTAGTTTATTCCCAAGCCATTGTAGGATTAAGGTTACAAGAACGAGTTTTAAAGAGGGGGAGCACCCTTTCCCACTGTCCCATTCCATAATGAATCCAACAAACATGGAAGCAATGTAGTGTTGGTGGTAGAAATGACATGAGGACCCATGGGTTAGATAGACATTCCTTAATTTTATAACTTTGTATGTTTTGCTTCTGCAAAAAAAAATTGAACGTCTTCTATATAATTTATAGCAAAAGGTAGTAGGAAAGGGAACTGCTTGGTTTTTGAAAATTTTGTTGACTACAACATGTAAGGGGGTGTTCTTGTCTTTGACTAGATAGGACTCAAAACTTGAACTTCTTTTGAACCCTATAATTGCATCTAGTAGCGAATTCAACCATTTTTATAATATCATTGCAATAATCATTCACCACACACACACACACACACACACACATATTAATTTGGCAAAAAAGTGTATATTTAAAAGCTATTTAATGTGATATGTTATATTATGATTGTATTTTGTATTTATTAATAAAAAAAAAATTACTTATAATAAAATTGGAATGAATTTTATATTTTAATTTATTGTCTTTTTAACTTGAGTCACTATTATATATTAATAGTATTATTTATTTAATATTTTCATTTTCAAATCCTACAACATTTTTCTTTATATTAAATCCAGATTTTAAATGTTTAACTCATTTTAGGACAGCTACATCTCCTCTATTACTAGATTCCCACAAAAATAGAGGAACACAAAAAAATAACCATATTTTTTTATTAAAAAAATATTTAATTTGTAATATGAATTATTATACTAACTAATTCTAATTTCAAAATATTTTGTTATTTATTTAATAAAAATTATTAAATATTAAAAAAGGTCAAATGTTTTTAATTATCATATTAATTTTAGTTTTACTTTTTAATTTTATATGTAATTTTATATAATTATAATAATTAAAATATATTAATACATTTTTATGAATATTATTTTTTATTTAATCCCCACAAAGTATAGAACACTTAAATTACACCTATGTTTTTATTTATTTAGATTTTAAAATTGTTTAAATTAAAATTATACTTTAAAATGAAATAATATATGAAGTGAACTCGCCATCTTAACATTTGTTAACACCTTTAGGAAAGTGCATCTCATAGGTACATCTAACCCATAACTAATAATATTATATAATAATAATGGATAAGATGATGAGAAATCTTTAAAGATTTGGGCATTTCTTTAGTATTCATGAACTTTTAATAAAATGGATAAAGTCAGGAAAAAACCTTTAAACATGAATGGGTGAAATAAAAACAAACTTTTACTATTATTGTTATTGGAAATATTATAATATAAAATTTAAATGTTAAATTTATTATACATGAATGAGGAAATAAATAAAACCAATAAAATGATAGTGATAGACTCCATAATAGAAAGTATACAAATCATTCTTACTGTCACTCCCCATAAAAAAAAGCGTATTCAAAACAATAATAACAGACAAAATAACAGAGTATAGTCTTTTATTGATGCAAAGACCTTGATAATTA
>APFE031324139.1:0-28804 GCA_000404065.3 Pinus taeda | reverse complement strand
ACTAAAATAATCAATAAATAGATAATTTTTTTTTTTCTCGGTAAAACTAGCTAGTCTATTATATTATATTTATAGGAAAATATTACAATCAGTGAAATAGGACTTCCATGGCCACCAGTGGCACTTTGGGTATCTTGGCATTGACGCAAAAAGCTCCCTCGCAGGGGCAGCACCGACAGAACTATCTAAATTCCCCAAAAAATAACTGAGGCCGAGGCCAATTCTACTTGACATTCAACAGAACATGACGGCCCACGCAGGGGCTTCCTTCAGAACCCGACTTTAGATCGATACCCACAAGACAGACTGATAGTAAACTAGATCGACAGAGACAAGACAAAATGAAAAACTGCAAGTGAACAAACATAGTGACCTTTATCCCGGACCCGAGCAGAGAGAGAAAGGTGAGAGCTGGTGCGCGCGTCGGAGGATCAGTCATCGCCGAGACCTTCATCGCCAAGACCCTTTTCTTCCACGATGGTGCACCATCCCTGACCCTCAGGGATTCCTTCCCACATGGCAGCCCACTTATCCGTTGCTGAGCCTTGAGGTTCCTGCTCCTGGGGATGCGAGGGGGCCTGCAGAATCTCCTTCCCAGAGGTTCCCACCTCAATTGGAGGTTGCAGGACTGGGCTTTCCTTTCCAATGCCCTCTGTGGGTGGTTCCACCATTCCTGGAGGTGTCCCACTGTCATTCCCTTCAGGAGCTTTAGTAAAGAGAACGGAAATATGAGCATTGATACCTTCACTGTCCTTGGAGCTGCCCAGGGTGAACACAACCGAGCCAAATGCTGGAAGAGCTGGCTCTCCTTCGCTTGAGCTGCCCACCTCCGTGAATTGCCCAGTTTGGAGTGGCTTAGCCCTTGCCCTCCTGTAGCAATAACAACAGCAACAATGGTGGTGCTCATTCGCTGCCGGAGGGCGAGAGGATTAACCTCGCCCAGTTCCCCTCCTGCAAGGTTGTCGCTCCCGTAATCTCGCCATGGACACTCCTCCGTCTCCCCTGTTAGCTTGCGTTGAATTTTGAGACCAGCAACCAGACGGAATTCGCCACCAATTTCTCCCAATCGCCACAATCTCTGAGAAGCTGTAGCCTGAGGGAAGAAAGTCCCTCTTTGAATCCAGATTACCCTGATTGCACTTGGTTTGCCGCTTCCACCTGATACCAGAACCTGAATTGGAGCCGCGGAGAGCCAAGATGGCGGGTCGAAGTGGGAGAATAACCGCCCACCTCTGCGTCTGCACCCTCGTGGAATTCCCCTGCGTCTGAACCTCACCAGCTTTACCATTACAATGGGCTCGCTTCTGCTCATCCATGCCTTGATATCCCTCCTCATTCCCTCGGTGGGAGCGAACCATAACTGCAAGCTGCAGCGCCATTGTTTCACTCTGCTCGGCATTGAATGCCCAGAGCTCGGACTGCGGAGGATTAACCATTTGACGGCTAACTCCATCAACCTTAAATGTGAGCACGGGGCGGCACATGCTAGACATGTGGCCCGTTCCTTTGCGACGTGCCAACACCCGCATCCGGGGAATAAATAGATAAAATTAAGGTTCATAATTAAAATAATTAAAAATGAGGTAATTTTGAATAATTAATTTTTTTTTTAAATATGGAAAAATTAAAAAATTTTAAATCAAGAGTCGGCCCTTATATAAAATTAGGGTTCTTGGTTTATTTATATCCAGACACATGGCTCCTTCTCTCAATAATCTTTCATTCATATTCTATCTTTCTGATTTGTCCTGGTGATGGACCCCCTTTGGGGTTTGAAACGTCGACACAAGGAACAAAAAACTGTGGATAATCCGGATCATACCACTGCAAGGGAACAAAATTTCAATCAGTCCAGAAGGGTTTAGCGCTAAGAACTTAGTGGTCCCTTTATAGGATTTCTTGATTAAGTTGTGTGCGAATCTGCCACTGAAGGCATTTTAATTGTTGAATTCCTGATGATGACTCTCCAATGGAAACCCAAGGTAGTGCAAGTTTTTGGACGTTTTTCCTACACGAGAATTTCCTTAGACAATCAGTTAGGTATATAGTGTCTCAAATTCTATGACCCCAAATTGACAAGTAAATATTGATTAATTTCTACTATCAATTATTCCACCCAACATTTTGGCATTGTTTCTAAGGCGCTATTAGTATATGAAAGGAATTCCTCTTGAAACATGTACTTATAATATTTATATTCAAGAGAGAGCCCGCCCTATTTGACAACCCGAAAGGTGAATAAATCCCATGCTCAAATATATTGTTAAAGAAGAACTTCTTAAGCTCCTTGATGCTAAATTCATCTACCCCATCTTCGATAGTGTGTGGGTCTCCCTTCTTGTAGTAGTCCTAGAAAAATATGGTAGGTGGTGTATTTTCATAGACTATATAAAGCTTAACAAATCCAACCTCAAGGGATACTTTCCCCTCCCATTCATAGAATATGTATTGGACACCTTAGCTAGTAAATAGTATTTATCCTTTCTTGATAGCTTCGATGGATACAACTACATACAAATTGCACTGAAATATCGAGACAAAACGACTTTCACATGCCCTTTGGGAATACACACTTAGAGGGTGCTTCCTTTTGGTTTGTGTAATGCCCTTGCCACCTTTCAATGGGAAATATTAGCTATATTATTTGATCTTGATTGTGTTGAAATATACATGGATGATTTTTCTATTTATGGCCATTCTTTTCATGAGGCCTTAGAAAATATGATTTTTTTTTGATAAAATTGCATATCCTTGTTTTCTAACACCTTTCCATGGAACTAATGACCTACTCTTTGTGACTTGATTAATCATTTGTGTCACTATATCTTATAACCATTGAGTTATTGACTAAGCCTCTATGTCTTGTGTGAACTTCAGCAAGTGAATGGACCACTAAGTGCCAGTTGCTGAGTTGGTGAACCACTGGTATAGTGGACACAATCTCCTAAAAATATTGTTCAACCCATTGGTGTAAACCCTTTCCTTGCGTAATCATTTTCCTCATACCCTAAATCTAGCTCAGGGGTGGTCAGATGCAAGAAAGGTTTTCGTGTTTTTGGCCTATGGTTGGGTGGAGAGTCGAAGTCCCTCTAGTTGCCAGCTAAATCAATATACATAAATAAGTATTCTTAGTTATGCATGTTAGATTACAAGTTATAATATGCCTTATTCTACTTATGATCAATGAATAACCCTATGTAATTTATGTAATAATGCTTGAATTCACTATTGAATCATGGTTGACCAACTAACTTGTATATTTATGGTGATTATGAGTTGCTTGAATTATGTGGATGCAACCTTTCTTAATCATGTGCAAGATGTATGGTACGTCCCTGGATGGTGATCTAAAATCACCAAGGAATAACTGTGATTTCATAAGTTTCATTTATCTTTATGTAGTTATAAGTTTGGGCAGCTCAATCTTGTGACCATATTTGTTGGTGATCTCATTAGTAGTTCAATTAATGTGATTTATGTATAGATTAGCTCTACCTTTGGAAGTTGTTGAGTTTTTTTTTTGTTATATCATAGTGAGTACTTTTATTTATATGCATTCATGGTTGTGATAAAGTTATGGATCTATATGTTTTTTGATGTCCTCAGTATTTACAGATTTATTTACATGAGTATGCATAATTTCTTGATATGGTTGAACTAATCTAGTATGGATTCATTACATTATTTGATGCTTGTTTAAAGGTCAAGTGAGCATTTTGTAGTTATGTGCACTTGTCTAATGTTGTGATTTCTAGAGCCTCAATGAGGAAAAATGTTATGTGAAATATTTTTATTGGAACTATCTCCTAGTTTTACTCAATATCTGATAAATCAATAGGGTTGATAGTATTTGCTTGGGACAATCCTTGTTATCTTGTATGGTGTTGTGTATCTGAGTTTGCAGAATAGGACGATATTTGGTGCATGTCCTTGGTGGACAAGTTTTTTTAATGTATTCTTATGGTTAAGTTGGAATACCAACATTATGTGAATGTAATGGATGAACTATAGGAGTATATGTGTAAATGTTATTGGTCGCCATGAGGTCATGCAACTAACTGCTATTACCAATTTTTTTTTGTAGATATGTAAAGTTGGGAAATAGATTATTTATGTTAACCACATTATTTGTCATTAATTACAATATTTATCACTTATTGACATTGATTAATATTAATATGCATTGTGACACCCCTTGCCAAGTGACATGTATTAGCCTCTTTGGAAACTGAACGTTATTGATAAAAGGCGTGGGTGTGACTGGAATATATACCATAATTGAACAACAAATCAAAGCACTTAAGCCTTTTGATGTTGTCAGTGTGGATATTATCATGGAAAGGAGCCTAGTCATTCCCTACATGGAAACATAGTCGTTGCACCCCACTGTCATGTCAAATTTTAGAAATGGACCTTTATAAATCTCGGTGCCAATCGATGGGCATGATGAGCTAGTATCCTTGCTTATGTGGATATGCAAAGTGAATATTAAGCTGACTCGACCCCTATGTGGAAGCGACACATGGAATCTATAATGGGTATTTTTGAATGTTGATTCAACTAAAATTGCATGACACATGGTAGAGCTTTGAGGACGTGGAGTTGTGTCATGTTGAAATGGTAGTTCCATGTGGGCATTATGGGATGCGAGGAGAGCTGATTTGGAGAATGCCATGCTAGCTGTAGCATTTATGTGTAAGCATGGTGGGATCCACATTAGGTCCCTCTTGGGTGGATGTATATAGTAATCCAAAGGACTGGGAGTTGTGCAATTATGATTTATAGTGGGCACCTATATTTTTGCTTGGTTGAGATATAGTAAAGAATTGTAGAAATACACAACAAAGTAGGTCCTTCTATTGTGAATTGAGGTGGTAGGTTCCATGAAATCTTGATTTGGCCATGTGGATGCCACGTTGGACCATGGAAAATGTGGTAAAGCCATATGGGTCATGCAAAAATCCCACATGGAAAGGTTTAATGGGCTAAACGTCAAGTGGGAATAAATTTGAATGTCCGTTAACAAGTAGCAACTGCTAAATTTATCCCTAGTAGATCATGCAATTCAAATTTCCTATTGAGATTGAATGAAGGAACATATGTATTTATTTATTGTACATAAGTTTTTGTATGCGAGGCTTGAGTATTGAGCAGGGAAATTTCTCCTGGGAATTGCACAAGGAAATAGGAGAAATTCCTATTTTTTAGGGGAAAATTTGTGCTAGGAAATAGGAGCTCCTAGTAGGCCTTATTTTCCTAAGTATTGGGAAAGTATTGGGTAGAGAGTTGATTAGTATTGTAGGGAGGTTCAGGCTTGAAAAAAATTCTACGTAATAGATAAGATTGCTCAGTTGATTTAATACAAGTAAACAAGGGTTTTTCCCAGTTGGGTTCCCCATATATATTTTGTGTTCTATGTGTGATTGTGTTTATATTAATTTTTTTCCTTCTGCAAATTTTTGGTAGAGAATTTTGTGATCAGTTTTCTTTCATTAGAAGTTGCAAGGTTTCAAGGATTTTATACATGGTATCAGATTTGAAAACAATATAGAGTTTGAGTTCCCTGATTATATTCAAAGTGCATTGGAGAGAAGATCAAGTAATGCAAGAAGTATACAAGTGCAAGAATCATGTCATCCTATAGGCTATGATTTGAGGAGAGAGAATGCCCTAAAAGGTACTTCGAAATTTTGTGCATAGAAGGACAGAATGGAGGTTGTGTTAGATGATAATGGGGTTTTGGAATACATCAATATTGATATTCCTCAACCTCTTGCATTAGATGCACAATAGCTGACTCAATGGAGGAAGGACATTTCCAAAACTAGGAGGATGATCCTAGAAGGTGTAACAACCCTTGGTTGATTTCCTATGTAAATAAATAAAAATAATACCAAGTTCATGGGACACATATTCCAAGATGAATGTTGGGAAAAAAATAGTGATGGGGATCACTGGTGATTAATCAATGGCTATGGAAATTGGCAAAGGAAAAGTGGCATTAATTAGCATTTTATTTATGAAAATAATGGGAAATAGGAGAAAAGGAAGGTGAAAGGTCACACAATTCCACGAGGAGGAGATTGAAGGAAAATTAAGGGAAAATGAAGAAAATAGAGTCTTCAATGATAAAAAGTCTTTTGAGGATCAGTTCACAGCTTTTGTTAGTCTATTTTTAGAGCTCTCTCTCTATGTTCTCTCTCTCTCTCATCCTTGCACCCTTAGAGAAATCTTTGAGCATTGTTGGAACATGCTTGGAGCACTCTAGTTTTCATTGGATTTGGAGAAGAAATCAAAGGAAAGTAGGAATGAACAAGGGAACAATGATCAAAAACTACAATGGGATTACCTTACAGGTATCAAGTTGCATGTATGATTTCCTTGATAGTTTTGGCATGCATGGTATATGCATGTGGTTGTTTGGTTATGATTTGTCATTGGCATGGAGGATTCCTTGGATGGACAATGGTTTTACCTAGCCTTACCATTCCTGGATAGCTCTGGTGTTGTGGGGTTTTCCACTTGTTGTTTCTGATTGGTGCTCATGTTCCTTATGGATGTGGGTGGAGTTAATAGCTCCTAGAGATGTTGGTTGGAACAAAGACTTTGGAGCCTTGGAATAGCTTGGGTTGAGTTACTAGTCCTAGAGCTTAGGTTGGAAAAACACTTTGGACCCCTTGGTGGGTTGGGTTACTAGTCCTCGAGCTGGGTTGGACAAATTCTCTGGAGCCTTGGAAGGATGTGGGTTGATTTATTAGTTCCTAGAGCCATGGTTGGGAAAAACGCGAGCCCTTGACAACTTGGGTTGAGACTGATCTTGTTGGTGTTAGCGATTTTCGACCGTGAAGTTGAATCATTGGTTGAGGGTTGAGGTGGTTTTTCCTCTGGAAGCTCTAGTTTGTTTTTTTTTTTTGTTTATTCCATGAGATCCCACATTCATGCTTGGAATATGGCACGTGGGTGATTGGATGAAAGAGAGATTTGGTTCAGCCCAATCTATGGTCGGGTGGTATGTGGAAGTCCCTGACTTGGTTGGATTTGCATATCTTCATAAGAGCTCTTTTCCTCTTGTATTTTCATGAGTAATTTTACTTTTTATTATGTGGCTTTGATGGTTGTTCTATCATGGTGTATATGTTGTTCATTTGTTGGTTACATGTTTGATATATGATGTATATTAGCTATGGATTTTGATGTGTTTTTATTTGTTGATGAATGGTTAATGAATGCATGAGCTAATAGATGTTATTGCAGCTATTATGAGGGGGGCATTAGACCTTCTTGAAAATTATTAGATAAGTATCAAACCCCTATGTTTAAATGAATGGCATGGTTAGGCTTGGTTAGGTCAAGTAATTAATCAAATTTTATATGAATAGATTTGTCCTATTATCTTTTATCATTCTAGAAAGTCTCACTGAGTTCTGGGAAGTGGTCTAGAGGCTGGCTTGGAATATATGCTCTAAATTTGAGACCACATGCTCTGAACTAGACATTTTAGGTTGCAAACACATGGATGTAGGCTTGTGCATGTTGTTGGAGGATTCCAACCACATGTAAGGCTTGTTGTGGGAGCAGATGGGGACCCAAGTCATAAAAAAAGGTGTCCAACTCATATTTTGGTCACTTGGAGTGGTTACTCAGCCTTCGAGTGGCCTGTAGCTCCTGTAGAATGTTATGATTTTTCAAATTGTCTTTCATGGTCAGCCTCACTTCCTTGATCGAACGTAGGAGGTTGGGTCATTCCATAGTAGCTCCTCCTCTCATATTTACCCTGGTGGGCTGGTGAAACTAGGTAGATATGGGAGGGGTGATTACAGAATGGTATCAGATCTCTTAGGTTCAAACTTGGACCGGATGGGCGTAGTGTGTTTGTCATGCAAGCATGTCAATTGTATATGTGTTTGTTATGCATGCATTATGATTTTCATTGTTGTAAGTAATGTCGTGTAGAGGTTGAGATGATTGATATCTCTCTCTCTCTCTCTCTCTCTCTATATATATATATATATTATATATATAGAGAGAGAGGAGAGAGAGAGAGAGAGAGAGAGAGAGATATCAATCATCTCAACCTCCTACACGACATTACTTACAACAATGAAAATCATAATGCATGCATAACAAACACATATACAATTGACATATATATATATATATATATATTATATTATATATATTATATATATAATATATATATAATATATATATATATATATATATATATAATTATAATAATATATATATATATATATATATATATATATGGTATCACAACTCTTAGGTTCAACACTTGGTCTTGATGGGCATATTGTGTTTGTCATGCATGGATGTCAATTGTATATGTGTTCGTTATGCATGCATTTTGATTGTCATTGTTGTAGGTAATGTCGTCGTGTAGAGGTTGATATATATATATATATGTTGTGCTAATACGAATTGATCTTGCAAACAAGATAGCCTCCCCTAAACTTCACTGAGGTATGTTGATTATGTTTATGTTTGGCTTATCTGACATGGTATGTTTGCAAGAAGTGGAGGATCAAATATGACAAAAAAAATGGTGGATTACAGTTCATGTGATTCTCCCTATAGATCAAATGAGTAGTATGGTGATGAGTAATCCCCTATCATAGCAAACACATTGAGAAGTTTGAAATAAAAAATTAGAAGTTGTAAAGCGGATAATGACAAAATAATTCAATCACAGGAAATACTTGCTAGGGAACTGGATAAACAAGCATGGGTCAATGTCATGATCCTTTAAAGTTTGTCATATTTTGGGAGACAAGGACCACTTAAGAGGAGTCATGGACAGGAGGAAAGGACTAATGGGGCATATGGTAACAGGTCTCAGTCAGGATAAGGGTTTGACTAGTATGATACAATCAAATACGGTAGGTTTTTATATACACTTAATCAAAGGGGTAATTTTCATGGGCTCTATTCTAGTTTTGGTTTAGAGAGATAACATCGCCATCACCATCACCATCCATATGGGAGGAGTGAGAAGAAGTAATTTCTAGAAGAGCTCAAGAAAGAAAAACCTCCTACATTTGATGGAGAAATTAATAATTCACAAGATGCAAATATTGGTTGCCTGGGATGAATAAGTTTTTTAGATTGCATGATTACATAGAGAATATGAAATCTAGGATAACTACTTTCAATCTTAAAGGAAAAATAGACACTTTGTGGGAAGATGTGAATAATGTTAGAGGAACTTTGGAAGAGGATTTGACTTGGAGTGAGTTCAAGAGACTTTTCATGAAGAAATATCTATCTGAAATATTCTACGATGATAGGGAAAAGGAGTTATAAGAGTTGATTATGGGATCTATCACCGATGAGGAGTATACTAGCAGATTATTTGAGTTTTTGAGATATGTGCCTTATATTAAGGAGGAGAAAGAAAATATTCAAATATTCATTAGTGGATTGTCGGTATCATTCAAATTCAAGATTGAGTTTGATGAGCGTAGATTGCTGGAGGAAGCCATGAAAAATATAAAGAACTATTATGAGAAATTAAAGTAGAATATTGAGTCTAGGCAGGATTGGAACGATAATGACAAGAATATAGGAAAGTGGATTAAGAAGAGAGGAAAACCACAAGATAAAAATGACAAGGAGAATGCAACACCACACAAGAGGTTTAATGCAGTTGAAAGAAGATAGGGATTTCAGTCTAAGGAGTAGAACAAAGGTGAGGGAAGAAATACTTTTCAGTGTTGGAATTGTGGCAAGGATCATCACAAGAGACATTGTCCACAACATCAGGGTGATAGACCATTGATTTATAGTGCTTAGGAGGCACAAACAGTTGGGGATGTTGGATAAAGTATTCCTCATATTTAAGCAACATTGGATAATAGGCAGATCGATCATCAAGCATCTATTATTGTGATGGAAGGTAAGCTTTGTGATCAAGTTATTTCTATTTTGATTGACCTTATATCTAATTATAGTTATATTAGTCTTGACTTGGTAGATAAGTGCGGTTTGAATAAAGAAGTTCATGTAGAGTCTTGGTTAGTGCAGTTGGCTACAAGTACTAAGAAAATAGTTCATCATTTGGTAAGATCTTATGCATTTGAGTTGAACGGTATGTCTACATCAGCACATTTAAATGTCTTCTTGTTGGGATCATGCAGTATCTTGTTGGGTATGGATTGGTTGTACATTCGCAGGACTAAGGTGGATTGTTATGATAAGGCTATTGAGTGCTTGGATGATGATGGAGAGAAGAGAATCTTGCAAGGTAAGAAGAAGATGGAGAGAAGAGAACCTTGCAAGGTAAGAAGAAGCCTACATCAGTGAGGATGGTTACAACTATGAAGGCCAAGCGTAGTAGTAGGAAAGGATGTGTATTGTTTGTAGTTTATGTTTCCAGTGAAAAAGGTAAGGATGCCGAGGACGCTGAGATATTGAATAGGTATCTGATTTTACAACAGTTTCAGGATGTATTCCCAACAAATATTTCAGATTTATCACCTCATAGAGAAGTGGAGTTTTCTATTGAGTTGATGCGAGTACCAGCATGAAACTATTTGTATAGGATTAGCACTCCAGAATTAGTGGAACTAAAGTTGCAGTTGAAGGAAATGTTTGAAAAGGGATACATAAGGCCAAGTGTGTTGCCTTGGGCTGAACGGTATTGTTTGTGAAGAAGAAGGATGGTACTCCTAGGTTAATGTATTGATTATAGGTAGTTGAACAAGGTAACGATTAAGAACAGGTACTATTTGCTGTGGATTGATGACTTGTTTGACCAGTTTAAGGGAGCAAAAATGTTCTTGAAGATTGATTTGAGATCAAGGTATCATCATGTACGCATCAAAGAAGAGGAAATTTACAAGACTACTTTCGGTGATAGTATGGGCATTATGAGTTTGTTGTAGTTCCTTTTGGTTTGACTAATGCTCCAACTACTTTCATGTGTCTGATGAATAGCATGTTGCGTCCTTATCTGGACAAGTTTGTGAATTGTATTCACTGATGAAATATTGATATATTCTAAGAATGAGGAAGAGCATGCAGAATATCTAGCAACATTATTGAAATTGTTGAGAGAGCATTAGTTGTATGCCATACTCAGTAAATGCAGTTTGTTTCAAATAGAGGTTCATTATTTGGGGCATGTGGTTTCCAAGGAAGGTATAAAAATGGACTCGAAAAATATCAGAGCTATCATGGACTGGGAAACTCCTAGGAATGTGGATGAGGTCAGATTGTTCTTGGGCTAGTAGGTTATTATAGGTGGTTCATCTTAAAATTTTGATGAATTTCTTATCCTATTACATCTTTACAGTGAAAAGGGAAGAATTTTGAATGCACTGGGGAGTGTGCAATTAGTTTTCAGCAGTTGAAGCAGTTGCTTACAAATGCTCCAATTATATAGATTGGAGATCCATACAAAGAGTTTGTGGTATGTACATATGCTTGCAAGAGAGAAGTTGGTGGAGTCTTGATGCAGGAAGGACAGGTAGCATGCTATGAGTCAATGAAATTGAATGAGCACGAGCAGAAATACGTGATGCATGATATTGAGTTGGAAACGATCATCTATGCATTGAAGATGTGGAGACACTATCTTCTTAGCAGGAGGTTCATATTGATGAGTGATCACAATGGATTGAGATGCTTATTTGACCAACCTAATCTGATTCCTAGGCAAGCTAGGTGGTTGGATACACTTAGTGATTTTGACTTTGAGATCATGTACATTAACAGAAAATAGAATAGGGTTACAGATGATATTAGTAGAAGGGTATAGGTAAATCACATAGAAACTATGAATTCATATGGGCCAAATTTATAGGATTAGATCTTGTAGGAAGGACAACAGGATGACAGGTACCAAAAACTTAAGAACATGTTACAACAACAACATATAGGTGAATAGGATGTGGATTATCATCTCACAATAGATGATTTTGTCATATTTAGTGACAAGATCTATGTGATGGACAATAGCGAGCTCAAGAAGCTTATCTTGTGGGAATTTCATGTCAATTCATATTCATGTCACCCGCGATATCAAAAAGACACTGATAATGGTTAAGAAGTTCTAACATTGGCCGAATTTGAAGAAAGATTTGGCGACATTTTTTGCGAGATGTTTGGATTTTCAATGGGTAAAATCAGAGTGTAAGCATCTAGGTGGTTTGTTGCAGTTGATTCTAATTCTAGAGTTGAAATGGGAGGTCATTTCCATGGACTTCATTACAGTTTTTCTGAGGACATCTATACAAAATGAATCTATTATAATTGTGGTGGACATGCTAGGGTAGCTCACTTTATTCCAGTGAAGTTGTTGAATTCAGATAGTGAGGTAGCTCAGGTCTTCATCAGGGGGATAGCGAGGTTACATGGTATTCCTAGGAAGATTGTGTCAGATAAATATGTCAAGTTCACTTCTAGGTTTTGGAAAGAGTTATTTGTAGGTTTGGGGACAGAGTTGGCCTTAAGCACAACTTATCATTAACAGATAGATGGATAGATAGAGAGGGTAAATAAGATTCTTGAGGACATGTTGAGAATGTATGTTATGCATTAACAATGAAAGTGGGAAGAGTATCTTCCATTGGTAGAGTTTCCGTACAATAATGGGTATAAAGAATCTTTGAAGATGAGTCCATTAGAGTCACTTTATGGGCGGAGCTGTAATACTCCTATCAGTTGGAGTTATGAATTGAATAGGGTATTGATTGGACTAGATATGTTGGCAAAGATGGAAGAAAAAATGCAGGTTATCAAGAAGCATTTAAAGGTAGCACATGATAGGGATAAGATTTATGCAAATAAGCATAGGGTGTTTAAGGAGTTTTAGGTTTAGGAATAATTGTACTTATGTATCAAGCCCAAGAAGTGATCCCTAACGATTGGATCATGTTCCAAGCTGACACCTTAGTATTGCGGGTCTTTCAATATTCTTGAGAAGATTGGACCAGTAGCCTACTGATGTGCATTGCCTCCGACAATGAAAGTCCATGATGTTTTCTATGTGTCCTTTCTTAGTAATTATGTGAAAGATGTTGATCATGTGATTCACTGGTCTGTATTTTAGGTGGAAATCAAAGGAGAATTATAGCTCAAACCTCAGTGCATTTTGCACTGACATATGCTCATGCTCCTCAGTCGAGCAAGTTAAAGTGCAGTGGAAGAAATTTGGGCCCGATGAAGCTACATGGGATATGTTGGTCATATGCGAGCTATGTATCCTTCTCTATTCGCAGGTTGAGAAGATGTATTTCAGTATTTGATGTTATGATTTGGTTATGTCTATATATGCATATGTATGTAAATATTGCATCAAGTTGTGTTATAAAGCTCCAATAAGCAAAATGGTGTTCATGATATGTTGCTTATGTATTCAGTAGTATGATATGATGTAAATGTTGTATCGAGCTATGTTGTAAATCTCCATGGGAAGCATGGGTTTTTTTTGTTTTTAAGTGTCATTGAACACCAAGGACAATTTCCCCCAAGGGGGAGGGGTTTGTAACAACCCCTGGTTGATTTCCTATGTAACTAAATAAAAATAAGACCAAAGTCATGGGACACATATTCCAAGCTGATTGTTGGGAAAAAACATAGTGATGGGGATCATTGGTGATTAATAAATGGCTATGGAAATTGGAAAAGGAAATGTGGAATTAATTGGCATTTTATTTATGAAAATAATGGAAAATAAGAGAAAAGGAAGGTGAAAGGTCACAAAATTGCATGAGGAGGAAATTGATGGAAAATTAAGGGGACATGAAGAAAATAGAGGCCTTAATGATAAAAAGGATTCTAAGGATCAGTTCATAGCTTTTTTCAATCTAGTTTTGGAACTCTCTCTCTATTCTCTCTCTCACTCACTCTTGCACACTTAGAGAAATATTGAAGCATTGTTGGAGCATGCTAGTTTTCTTTGGATTTGGAGAAAGAAGGAAAAGGAAAGTGAGAAAGTGCAAGGGAGAAATAAGATCAATAAATACAATGGGTGTTATGTGGAATCTATGACTATGGAAAAAGTATCTTCCCTATGCCTGGTGAACTGTAATCCTTCCTTGGCTTGAATGCTCCAATACTATCTCTGATCGCTATTATTAGAACCTGCATAGTCAGATAACGCAAGCCAATGATCCACAGAATCTATGTAGCATCAAATAATCACTTTATTCAATAGGTCAACATGGTATTGAAATATATGAAACCATAACATTATATGTAGGAAAACAAAGAAATCTTTGCATTAATAGAAATGGAGTGAGTTACAACAAAAAATAGGTGTTGATCCTGTAAAAGAGATACTCCAAGTTGACTTTTCCTTTCCTTGTCACAAAGTGCACCTCTAATCACCCTAATGAATGGAAAGATATCTCTCACATCAGCATCATAAGGTTATAATCACTCTCCAAAAGCTAAAAAAACCCCTTACCTATGGATGACAATAAATATATAGGTGAAGGAGGTAGTTCGTGAATTCTTATCCTTTTACTAATCTGGGCTTGAGATCCACTCTTTATTGGAGGATGAGCTCAAGGGATAAGGGATGAAAACTCCTAGGTAGGATAAGATAGGATTCGAGACTTTTTATCTGAGGTAAATGGCTACAACAAATCTTGGAAGCTTTTGGAAGGGGAAGATTCATGGTTCTTTCTCTTTATCCCAAATTTCTAGAATCAACGCACCCTCAACACTAAGCAACCTGTTGGTGAACAACACAGGTACAAAGTAGGGAAACCTAGGAGTCAACACTATCCAGTAAGAGATCAGGGTGCATTGGTCCTTAAAACTACTGAAACAAGGTGCTTTCAGGTAGAAACTCATGGTTTATAATGAGCCATGCTTAGGGATTTGTGCAAGGATGATGAAAAGGAGGTCAAAGGATGTTGATTGATCTAGTTGAAGGCATGTTGACCATATGTGACAAAATGACCTATCATAGATTTCCCCTTAAAGAGAAAAGTAAAAAATAATAGTTGATGACTGAAGTGATTAACTTTGTGACAAGTCAAGATCAAGAACGACCGACAAGATCATCATATGTTACAATACATTTACATCATGACATATTTGCTGAGGGATGCATACCCATACTCAAACCATAAGCTAAGATTACATGTACAATGATCAAAAGACACATCCAAAAATTAAAAATGGTGGACCGATGACTGGATGAATTCCTGTGTGACCATAGCCATCATACATTGTGATCTTATATTACTCCTGAAATCGTAGCCCAAATGGATCAAACTAGATTAGGGGTCTTCTATCTCATTCACATGAACAATCAATGTATGAGTCTAACCATGTGAATATTGATCTGGAGTCAAACATGGTAGACACCATATGAGTACCGGACAATGATGTAAGTCGTTAATGGATGCAAGAGAAACCACCAATGGTGTTAATGGCTCTCAAGGTACTCTAGTACAATCCATATGGCATGAATAAATGATTTGATGTCGAACACCACTCATAATATTTCGGTCAAAGGCCAATGATGTAAACCTACCACCGAGAGCAAGGAAACTTTACATTGATGTATGCAAGCACCAAGATACCAAGGGATATTTCTAAGTCAACTTCCTAGATAATGACAAAATGTCGATAGGAAGCGACCCATCGTAGTAGGGCCTTGATGTATCCCCCATCAATGACACGAAACATGTATGATGATTTGAGGTGGAAATATCATAATGATGTTGATAAACAATTTGCTCAGGAAAAGCAGACATGGAATGAATTATTAAGATTATTATAGCATATATTCACTGAAAGACTTCTCTTGAACACAACGACGACATTGAAATGGAGTTGGAAGCATTGACCCAAAACCAAAAGCGAAGGCATTGAAATAGTATGATAAAAAAAACGACAAGAAAATTTCCCAACCCAATAGCCATGATGAGCTGGTGGAAGACTTTCGTGTTCAAGAGAGACTCACTACTATTAACAAAATGGAGTACCCTATTTTCCCAATTTCCCCAACCATATTGGTCAATACCTCTTTATTTTTTAACAAGCTTGAGGAGGATAGCGTATAGTTGATCTGCAAGTTCATCCTTTGGATGAATCCCTCTAAGAATATTTAACGAACCTAGAGAAGTGGTTTGTTCCCATCATGAACAACAAGTCCATCACTATTTGATGTTTTTATGGACTCATTGCGAGACCCCTCACTAATATTCTCAAGAAAATTTCATTTCTCTGGATTGATGCAGCTCAATAGGCTTTCTTGGCTCTCAAACAATGCATGTGCTCCACTCCCATATTGTCCCTATCTGACTTCACTAAATCTTTTGTGATTGAATGTAATGCTTCAGATATGGGTATTGGCGCAGTATTAATGCAGGAAGGTAGACCATTGGCTTTCACTAGTCAACAACTTAGTGGAAAATATCTGGGTTCTACTTATGAGAAAGAAAAGGAGGCTATCTTACATGAAATAGACACCTGGCAACCATACTTATTGGGCTGATGTTTCCAAATCCGCATGGACCATCACAACCTAAAATATTTTCTAGAGCAGCGTCTATTTTCACCACAACAAAACAAATGGCCCGCTAAAATGATGGGATATGATTATGAGATAATTTACAAGAAGGGGCACAACAATGTAGTGACTAATTCTTTATCGTGCCAATTTTAGGATGAGAGCATCCTTCAATAAATCTCTCTACCCATAACATATTGGATTGAAGAGGCCCACAAGGAATGGTTCTCCCACCCTTATCTTTCCCAACTCATTAATAAAATAAGAGAATATCCTAATTCATCAGTAGACTACTATTGGAAGGATGAGATTCTTCACTAAAAGGATCATGTAGGGATATCCCCAGCCTCCACCCTCAAAACCCGCATCTTGGACGAGTTGCACTCATCTCCAATTGCAGGACATTTAGGCTTTCAGAAGACTTATGGTTTTGCACATTGTTCTTTCTTTTGGATTGGCATGAAAATTGGAATTCTTAATTTTGTAGCTGAATGTGATGTGTGCTAATGTAACAAAGGAGAAATAGTCAATTTACTGAGAATGTTACAACCATTGCCACTCCCTGCTTCTGTCTGGATGGATGTTTCCATGGATTTCATCATTGGCCTCATAAAGTCAGGAAACAAATTAGTCATCATGGTGGTTGTTGAAAGACTTTCTAAATATGCTCATTTTTGCACTCTACCACACCCATTTACCCCAACTTCAGTGGCTCAATTTTTCTTGGGCCAAATCTTCAAACTGCATGGAATGCCAACTTCCATTGTGTCTGATCGTGACCCCACTTTCACTAGCAAAATTTGGCAGGAAATTTTCAAAATACATGGCACACAACTCCAAATAAGTATCGTCTATCATCCCCAAACCGATGGTAAAACAGAAGCAGTCAAAAACTGTTTGGAGACCTATCTGAGGTGCTTCGCTTCAGACAAACAACATCAATGGGTACAATGGTTACCTTTAGTTGAATGATGGAAAGATCAAAATGATGTTGATAGACAATTAGACCAGGAAAGGCAGACATGGTGTTACGAAACCAGCTCAAGAAAAGATAGAAAAGATAGATCAACGCCTTAGAATTCAGCCTCTTCGAGGGGGCAACCTCCTTTACATTACATAAATGAACAATTCTTCGATGATACAAATGAAAAGACCTCCTTTCTATATAATAGGAGCCTAAGGGGTCATAACATAATAGAGCCGACATAACAATAATAATGTAAGGGCACAATAATAACAATAGTGGGCTTCTATGGGGCACAATAGTAACAATATGGGCACTACATGGGTACATCGATATAATAAGGGGGTTGTACTAATAACAATAAGGGGTTACACTAGTAGTATAGGGGCCTACCACATGGAATGAAGGCTTAATAGTATTGTAGCATATATTAGCTGAAAGACTTCTCTTGAACCCAACGATGACATTGAAATGGATTTGCTAGCATTAACCCAAAACCAGAAGTGAAGGCTTTGAAACGGTATGATAATGTTACGTCCCTATACTACTAGTGTAACCCCTTATTTTTATTAGTGCAACCCCCTTATTATATTTTTGTGCCCATGTAGTCCCTTAAAAGCACACTATTGTTATTGTTGTGCCCTTACATTATTATTGTTATGTCGGCTTTGATTACATTATGACTCCTTATACTCCTATATATAGAAAGGAGGTGTTGTCCTTTGTATCATCCAATAATTTTTCATTTGTGTAATGTAAAGGAGGTTTCCCCCTCATAAAGGCTTATTTATAAGGCGTTGATCTATCTTTTCTATCTTTTTGTGAGTTGGTTTCATAACATTTGGTATCAAATCTTTGGATTCTAGGGTTTCGCTACTCCAAACAGGTCATCGTGGACTTTTCGCTATAAATTTTTTCCTATGATGTTTCAGAAGCTAAAAAGAACATCCATTTGTGCCAAAATCTCTCTGAACGTCGGGTCCGAATTCAGATATTTTCTCGCTATATTTTCAGTGATATGATCCAAGGAATTTAGGGTTTTTGCAAGATCTCGAATTATATCTCTAACAGGTGACCTAGGGAAAATAGTCATAATTTTTGTTCTGAGCATTAGATTAAAATTTAGTAAGAAGTTTCAGAAAGAGGAAAACCTTTGGTTTTCTATATATCAGTTTCAGATACTAAGGTCGAAACAGTGACGTGTGGCACTTTGTACAAGTTTGCTCTACTGAACTAGTCTATAATCAGGTCAACATGGGAGATTTGGCATAACTCTTTCTTGGAGAATTGAATCTTGATCAGACTTGTGGGGTTTAGAAAGAGGACTCACAGGCTACCACGGGACATAATTTCAGATCTTTGAAATCCACAATTACAAAGATACAATAGATTCAATATCGAGCTCTTAACAAGTGAAAAAAGGTGTGTAGTTTTTGTTTTTAAATTTTGCATAAGATTGGTTTGAAAAATTAGTTTGAAGGAATTCAAAGGGAATCGTGAAGCATTATTAGCATTAATTGATGCCCCAAAGAAAGAAAATGGAAACACCTAGTAAGAAACCTGAAAGCTCTAGCATGAATCATGAAGAAGAGGAAGAATTACAACATGATATATCAAAATTACGAGACCAAGTGCAGCAAATTTCACTCTCACAAAAAGTAACAGAAGTTAAGATGGATGGTTTAAAAAAGGGTGTGGAAGATAAAGTGTATGGTTTAAAGAAAGGCATGGAAGCTAAGATGAATGCCATGGAATCTAAGATGGATTGTTTGGAAGCTAAGATGAATGACGTGGAAGCTAAGGTGGAAGGAAAAATGGACGTTTTGAAGAGATATTTGAAAAGTTGCTACAAGAAGTGTTTACGAACGGAGAAAGCGTAGTAAAGGAAACTCATCATGAGAAAAAAATAATGTCAATCATGATTTCATAGACTCTAACGTTGGATTGAAGACTCACCATGTTCCAAATATTGATATGAGGAATTTTGATGGCAAGGATCCCGTAACATGGATACTACAAATGGAGCAATATTTTGATCTCCATAATGTGAAAAAAACACAAAAGGTACGTATTGCAACTTTATATTTGGAACCAAATCAGTTTGTATGGTATGGATGGTTTTGCTCTCGTAAACAAATTGTCACTTGGGCAACTTTTATGGAAGAAATGATAACACATTATGAGGATAAAAAAAGTAACACCTTTTTTAGCTAATTGATAAATCTCAAACAAAAGGGTTCAATGATGGAGCACATTGAGGAATTCCAAAAATTGAACATAAGGGTAAGAGATATTCCAGAGGAGCATAGGATTGATTTGTTCATAGGGACTTTAAAGGATAACATCCAACATGAGGTTCACCTTTGGGAACCTGATTCATTGGAGAAGGCATTCAAGTTGGAGAGAAAAATGGAAAGCAAAATTATGGAAACTAGGAAGCCTACCACTCACAACTATAAAGGTGGAAGTATTGTTTCCCCTAGTATTCCACAACCTACAAGGTTGACACCACAACAATTGGAAGAAAAAAGAGCAAAAGGGCTTTTTTACAGTTGTGATAGAAAATACACTAAAAGTCATAAGTTTGCTAAGAAGAAATTATTCTACATAGATTGTGAAGAGGAGGAAGAGAAGGAACAAAAAAGGTCAAAATAAGAGGATATACACTAGGAACAAACCCTAGAGAAAGAAGAAATGAATCTGACCATATCTTGTAATGTATTGGCTAGAATTACCACTCCTCAAACTATTAAGATAGAAGGACATATCAAGAAGAAAAAGGTAATAGTGTTTATTGATTCTGGAAGTACCCATAATTTTATTCATTGTAAGATAGCCAAGGAATTGAATTGCTTCATATATCCAGAACCAGAGTGTCAAGTGATGGTTTCAAGTGGAGGAACAATACATTTCTCTAGAAAGTGCCATAATATCAAGCTATCCATGGGAGAATATGTATTGAATAGCCCAATGATTTCCATTCCAATGGGCGGTGCTAATGTGTACTAGGAGTCCAATGGCTACAACCCTTGGGTACAATAGCTTTTAAGTTTCAAGAAATTTTCATGAAATTTTGTGTGGAAGGAAAGGAAGTTGAATTAAGGGGTATCGCAGGGAAATCAGGAAAGATAATCAGCTCTAACAGTATGAAAAATATTCTAAAGAAGTAACAACGAGGCGTAATTGCACAATTATGCTCGCTAGAGGTTCCCACATCGAAATCATCTATTTCTCCAGATCTCCAAAAAGTCTTGGACAATCATTCTAAGGTATTTGAGACTCCCAAAGGCCTCCTACCTCTTCGTGATCATGATCATGCTATTTATTTGATTCCAATAAGTGTTCATCCAAACATCATGCCTTACAGATATCCAAATGCCCAAAGGAGTGAAATTGAATGTATGGTTGTCGAAATGCTAGAGGTTCGTATAATTATCCAACCAAATTTGATAAATGAAGCAAGGGATTATGGAATAATGACGAAGTAGGGTGGGAACTCATTCAAAAGTTGCAGAAAGTCCCTGTTCAAACAATATTGCGGGAACTTGACAAGGAAGGAAAATCATATTGGAACTTGAAGCAGTCACAGAACTGAGAATTCGATAGCTACAGAATCGATCAATTTCAAAGTATCTCATCAAGTGGAAGAAATTACCTGCTAAAGATTCCAAATGGAAGGATGATAGTTTTATATAGAAGTATCCAGAACTACTCAAGTGTTGAGGACAACACTTTTTGAAGGAGAGGGGCATGTTAGGTCCCTATACTACTAGTGTAACCCCTTATTGTTATTAGTGCAACCCCGTTATTATATTGTTGTGCCCATGTAGTCCCTATATTGTTATTATTGTGCCCCATAGAAGCACACTATTGTTATTGTTGTGCCCATGTAGATGTAGTCCCTATATTGTTATTATTGTGCCCCATAGAAGCACATTATTGTTATTGTTGTGCCCTTACATATTATTGTTATGTCGGCTCTTATTACATTATGACCCCTTATAATCCTATATATAGAAAGGAGGTGTTGTCATTTGTATCATCCAAGAATTGTTCATTTGTGTAATGTAAAGGAGGTTTCCCCCTCGAAGAGGCTTATTTCTAAGGCATTGATATATCTTTTCTATCTTTTCTTGAGTTAGTTTCATAAAAAAAGGAACTTTGGTTATAACACACATATTTCTAAGCAAAGGCGAATATAAAAGGCACTATGATGTCGGTAAGGAAAGACGCCTAATTCACGCAAAGAAAGTGTAGGAGATTGTTATCGGGAAATCTAGTGTCTATGCAGAGCTGCTAGTCCCACTAAGATGGGTAGCTATCTTAGAAACAAACAGATTAAAGTTACTTTCGCTTTCCTTTATGAGAAGTATATAGGAGAGGAGCAAAGAATACCAACCTTGATCTTTCGCTTGGTTCTCCGCTTGTTCCTTCTCCTCTTTGACAGATGTTTCCTACTCTTCCCTTGACCATTCCACTTCAAAGAGTACCTATAAAGTCAAAGCAACATAATACCTTCAAAGTGCAGAGATCTACAATCATAAACAATATAGGACTAGATATATATTAACCACATACATGCATATATCAGCTAACATACAAGAATGTGGAGGAAAACTTGAATAGCTTTATTGATATAGAGGTTAGAAAAGAGGATTACAACCCATTGATCTGACCCAACATCATCCTCCCAGCATGAAAGCCCTTCTTCACCTAATGAAAAGCTTAGATCACCCAACACTATGATATTGCACCAGGAAACCAATAGCACTTCGTTACAAGATACAAGATTCCAGCCTTTGGATCTCTGGGATGAGGGATCCATATATAGATGATTACAAGGGGGTGAATCAACTTCTAGGATTTTGATTAGTGTCCTCTCTCTGATAGTTCTTGATTCCACTTAGAGATTAATGATCTCTTACTCATCCCTGGGTGAAATCAGAGAGGCAAGTGTCACGGGAGAAGTTTCTGGAAGATTCCATGATCATCCAACTTGCAAACTATCTCTGCCATTTGTCTACTCTCACCCATCGCACCCTACAAAAGGGCTTTCTAGTATGCATCACACTTTTTACACTGAGCAGGTGAGATGCATCACACCTTCTGTACTGGGCAGTCTGTATGGTCCCGTTTTGACCAGTTCTGAGTAGTTTTTTGTGGCAAACTTCTGGGAGAGGATGTAATCAACTGACCTTGTTCCTTTAGGGCATGAAACAACACTTTTAGGGACTCAAAATCCCTTGGTTTATGGACATATGTGATTGGGGTTGCAGTGCCCAAATATTTCTATAACAGTTGCCCCCTAAAGCATGAGGTCGTAGATCTTTAATGTTGGGTGAAATGCTTTATCATGAGGATCCGAGGATCTTTTGAACTGGAAGGCGACCTGTAATAAGATACAATACAATACATTATCTTAATAACATTTTCATAATCTAGCTGAGGCGAGCATTCCCATGCTCAGCTTTATAAATTCTTTTTCATGTACATTGGACAGACAACCGTCTGTGTGGCAGATTGATGATTCTGGTAGAGCCATCATCCTTTGATTTGGATGATCATCTGTGCAGCAATGATGTACATTTGATGTCTTTATTTTCCTGAATATATTGCAGCCCGGATGGATGAAACTAGATCTGGGGTCTTCAAACTTGTCCAATGTTCGTCCGAAGTACAAGTCGATCCATGTGAAAATGTTCTAGAGTTGAACATGGAAAGACATTGTCTGATTACCAGCGAATGATGTAAGTTGTTAACAAGTGCGAGAGGAATCACCGATAATGATGATGACCCTCAAGGTACTACAATACAATTCGTGTGGTGTTAAAAAGGGACTTGGTGTCGAACACCACGCAAAGTCTTTCGGTCGAAGGCCATTGATGTAAACCTGTCGCCGGAAGTGAAAAACTTGCCATTGAGGCATGCAAGCTTCAAAGTACTGACAGGGTTGTTCCTAGGTTGACTTCTTGGATAATGAGCTGTTGTCGACAAGAAGTAACCCACCATAGAAGGGTCTTAATGAATCCCACATCTACGACATGGAACAGATCAAATGATTTTGGAGGTGAAAACGATTTGACGATACAGGGTTCATGGTGGCTGTCATGAAAGAATGGAGCGTGAATGTATTGCAGCGGATGAAACACAACATGGGTTGGTGAATTATGTGATCGACTTCTCTTAAACATATCGGCGACACTGAAATGAATTAGTAGCGTTAACCCCAAGATGGATGGTATGATGGACCAATGGTAATATGACCGGTGAACGGAATAACCCAACTCGACTCAATCATGGTGATGGAGTGAAAGTGTCATGTTCAAGAGTGACTCGCTACCAATAAAGTTTCTTCAAGTTTTCTTCCCAATTTTTTCCCAGTAATTGCTGACCAGTACCTCTTTATTTTTGTCAAGCTTGAGGAGGATAACATATGCTTGTTCTATAATTTGCCCTTCGGGCAAACCCGTCGCTATGTTTTAACGAGCTTAGCGACAGTGAAACTCGTTCTTGTCTGCATGGACAATTTTGTCGCTATTGGTTTTAACGAGTTAAACGACAAAGACAACTTGGTCCTTTTTCATTTTTAGAGAGTTTGAAAAGGAACGGAAAGAAAACTCCAGTAATCCTTTTTCGTCATATAATCCCTTAAGTCCGAAAAAGTATAAAATAATATGAAAGGGATGAATTTTCGATAATTTTAACGAGCCAAACAAGACAAGCACTCAATCTTTTTGTGCAATAATCCCTCAAGCCCAAAAAGATTAAAATCTAGAGGAGGGATAGCACTCCTGGTAGCTTTAACGAGCTAGAGAGGCCAACTGCTGGGCAATCTTTTCATATTTTACGAGTCAGGTGAAAAGAGCTTAAAGGAGACTCGTCTTTGAGGAACGAGTGATATATTCAGGTAGATGCTAATTTTAGGCAAGGTTTGGAATTTTCCAATCATGGCAGTGTCACAAGGATGGCTAACTAAATCACTCTTTGTAGTTGTTCCTCAAAAGGGTAAACAATCAAATGGAGGCACATGATCGGCTAAAACAGAGTGGAGGTGATGGCAGGAACACGACCAGGGCTCAAAAGCTGATGATAATGCATTTTCAATGGTTATTTACCGGAGTTTGGTTCATTTTTTAGTGAGCTTAAACCCTGGGGAACATTTGCTCATTGCTTAGGCTTAATTTTTAACAAGCTTGAACTTCGCATAAAACTGTTCATGCCAGTCGTATAATAAGGATGTCTCACCAATAGGTTCAATTTTTAAGGAGCTTGCACCATTCGAAACTTTGCTCTGCTCCTTCTCACATGCAAGCTAGGAGTGACCAACTACTGTCCTAGGGGTTAGTTAACTACTGAGGTTAGGTAGGAAAACTTTTTCCTTTACTTTGTTGGCGCCATACGGCCCCTGCGAAGGTGAATGGTCCCTTTGACCACTCACCTAACTTAAGCAGTTGAATTTAGCGGAACTATAGAGTTAGCATTACGTTGGTTGCTTTTTACTTGTGCGCAAAAAGGTTTGCATGCCCCTGGGTATAGCGAAGTAGAGTTTCCAGGTTACCCTTCAATTTGCAGACAAAACATTTGTTCTATCAGGAAAGGCATACCTTTTCCAGGTTACCCTTTAATTTGCAGACATAACATTTGTTCTATCGGGAAAAGCCTACCTTCTAACAGAGGTATCCTATTCTAGTCCAACCCCATTTTCCTAAATGGATGGGCATCTCAGACCAATCATATTCCTACGTGGAAACTTACCCTATACCTAAAGTTTTCCTGTCAAAGCAGAGTAGGGTGCATGCCCCCTGGGTTTCAGTCATGTCCACTGAATTACTTGCGTTCTTCAGGTGGACAGACTGGAGATTGATGAGACATTCCTTGCGTGAAAAGACCAGTTAGGGATTTCATTTGACTATTAGCTATGTGTGAGCCGGGGAATGAAAGCTGGTCTACGAGCTGGACCATTCGGTCTTCATGCAGGAAACGCATTACTCAAAATAGTGAGGAGATGATGGCTCCTATGCTATAAATATAGTCACGCCCAAGGAATAGATTATAATCTAAGGGTCCTTGGACTACCATTACGTTCAGATATACGATTTTCCCTCTCAAAGTTATAGGCAAACTCGGAAGGATCCCTAATGGTCGACTGGTTCCTTTATCAAAGCCTGTTAGATTTTGCATCTCAGGCAGAAGTGATGGCGAACCAAGCGCTTTCCAAGAAGTTGAGGAAAGGATACTCACAGAAGCCCCTTCATCTATGATGTTACCGACCATGACCATTCTATAAGCTTGTACAATGATTTTGGAATGGTACATTAGATGGTAAATGGGGTCTGCCTAGTAGATTCCAATTGAAGGAAATGACTAGGTTTCTTGGAGGTGGGACTAAATAAACGGCCGGATATGACCCCGACGAACTTCCTTCCTGCAGTAAAGGAATGGGTAGATTGCCCCCATGTTCATCAAAGTCTGTTTTTACGAAAATAATTTGAACGGTGTCATTCCCATTCTCTTCGGTGACTGTATCATCTGAAGGCGGACCTTCCGGAGACAAGATCGGGTCGACTGCCACCTCAACCTTTTGACTTTCATCTGTTGTGGACTCAGAGGGTTTATCTTCAATGATAGATGCTTCGACCAACCACAAGGGTGTTTCAGGCAAATTTTCAATTAGCGATGGACTTGGCAAGAGTTTCTTATACCCAGGATGAAGTTGTAGCAGTGAAGCAGAACGGTTATCCAAGACTCTTTTAGCTTCGTCCAGGAAGGGACAACAGTGGATGGCATGATTGCCTTCACACAGCCTGCAAGGAAATTTACATTTTCCTTTTTGTCCAGAGATTTTGTTTTCGCTATTTGACGGTGTACTCTCAACATGATCTTCAGAGGTTGACGACACCAGATTGTGCAAACAAGGAGACCAGTTCCTTAAGATCCAAGGGATGCAAGGACAATCTCGATGATAGTGGTCCCCTTTGCAAATGACACATGGAGATTTCGGTTTGGATGGTGCAGTGTGTGGATTTTTGCTAGATGATGCACGGTTACCCCTTTTCACCTTTGGCTCCTTCTTCTTCTTTTCTTTCTCCTTCTTCCCTTTCTTCTTCTTCCTAGTTACTTGGTCTTTAGCTTCACCAGCTTTTCCAAGTGAAGAGGAAGGAGGGGAGGAAGAAACAAGTGAAACAAAAGGTTGGGGGGTAACTCTTGTATCATCTAGTTGCTGATTTGATTGTTCAGGAACCACGACAGTTTGAATGATAGAGGTCGAGAAGAGCCACATGGGCAAGCCAATTATCAATCCTGGGAGGGACAAGGTGGCCACATGAGGTGCACCAACATCTCCCAAAGAGGAGGAAGGGCTAGGATTTCCCCCAAGGGGAAATCCTTGGTTTGTGGACTCTATTTTTCTCAACCTAAGACCAACAAGGGAACAGTGATGTTATTCTGATTAAAATAAATTTTAGACACTTTGACACAACTTGCTTTTTCAATTTTTAAGAGTCGAGAAAAAGCAAAAGATGACTCTACTCGCCTTCAATTTTTAATGAGCCTGAAGTGACAAGTGCTCAGATGGACCTTTTCCTTTAGGGAGTTTGAAAATGAATGAAATAGACTACTCTGGAAATCTAGACAGAGGGATTACCAAACCAATTGCAAAACTGCAGAATACTTTTTACGGTACGACAGTCAATCTTCCCAAATGCTGTGTTTAGTGCATTGCGATCAATAGGGCGGCAAACACGGCTTGCTAAGGATAAAGGATGTAGCCTATTGTGGTCTCTGAATATATACTCGACTGTACGTGGGAGCACAAGTCCATACTAGCACTTGTCGTCTCAAAGAGGAGGAATCACCCAACCAACAATGAAAGTGATAGTTACCAGGCTTTATGACGCTGGAATACGTCTCTAGCCTAGGCTTCTAAATGTTTTGCGTTAGGTTCCAAAGCGTTTTTATGTTCATTGAATTTATTTTACAGTTGATCTTTCTTAAGAAGTTTTCCTTTCAGGTTCACTGCATGATGTAGATATACAATTCCTAAAATGCAATCTAAGATGATAAACAATCGTTTTATCTTCTTTTTGCAATGAAAATCCTAGCTACTAAGGAAAGAGAAATGAGATTCTTTTCAACAAAGAGTAGAGAGCACACACTAGATGCACTGTCCTAAATCAACAAGCAGTCTAAATGCAAAGTCACGTGCATGTATTTGTTTTTGCTTTCTTAATGTGTGAAGGACAAAAAGAATGCTAAGTACAAATTTGAATTGTTTCAAGCGACAATACTAACGATTTTCTTTTCAAAAATGAAAGGGAGATAATGATGACACTTTGCGATTTCGAATTGAAAATTGCTTTCAACACTTGAAAAACTACTAATTCAAATCAAATACAAGAGTAACAATGTAATCAACCATCAAGAACAATAGAATTCTTTTCTTTGACTAAAAATGACACTTGCAACACTTCCAAATCAAAAGACGACAACTTGATTATGCTACTTCTTTGTAAAAGAGGACTGTAAATGGCGAATAATACATAAAAAAATTTACAGTTCTTTGTACTATGGAGGCTGAATCATGCAAAGGAAGGGAGTTTCCATAGAGGTATACTGATCATAGACAGTAAAACTCTTGAATAAAGCTGAAGAGAATGACAAGAAACCAAGATTTGTGAGCAGAAGAGGTCTTATCTGATCATCGCACCTGTAACACAGGAAAAGTGCGATGCATCTCACTTACTTCACACGGGAGGTGCGATGCATCCAGATTCCCAAGAGGAGAAGGTGCGATGGTCCAAGGACGAGACTTCAACTTGGTTCTGGGTCACAGTTTGCAGCTTAGTTTAGGGATTTAGGCCGAGCAAATGATAGTCAGTAAATACAAATCACAGGGGTTGATCTAATGAGGCTACTTGAGCCACCACCAGGGCAATTAGGATGTCTGCAAATCAATTGTTCAGTTTATAAACAAAACCCAGAGATAGACTGAAGCAACATTGATCTACTTTGCACTTGCATAGCAAATGTAGTTTGAAGGCTAGCTGGCTTGACTTCAAGCTCCGTCTGTAAGTTTATAAAGTAAAAAAATATAGACAAGCAAACAAACTAGTCGCTCCCCAGCGGAGTCACCATTTTTTATCAGGAAATCTAGTGTCTATGCAAAGTTGCTAGTCCCACTAAGACGGGTAGCTATCTTAGAAACAAACAGATTAAAGTTACTTTCGCTTTCCTTTATGAGAAGCAGATAGGAGAGGAGCAAAGAATACCAACCTTGATCTTTCGCTTGGTTCTCTGCTTGTTCCTTCTCCTCTTTGAAAGATGTTTGCTGCTCTTCCCTTGACCACTCCGCT
>APFE031324135.1:0-15580 GCA_000404065.3 Pinus taeda | reverse complement strand
AATGTCCGAGGCTAATAAAGCAACCAGATTTATTGAACACATCCAACATATCTGCCAATCTATTCATGACATCTTGGAGAAGTCAAATGCCAAGTATAAGCAACGACATGATCAACATCAGGTGCCACACAAGTTTCAAGTGGGTGACAAAGTCTGGTTGCATTTGTAGCAAGAATGCCTTACCAAAGCCCATCGGAAGCTCAAACCACTCTGATATGGTCCTTACACCATTACCAAGGGTTTGGGAAACAATGCTTTTGAGCTCAGCATTCCCCCATTCCTTGGCATGCACCTAGTGTTCAATGTGGACCGTCTTCAACCATACTTCACACCATTGCTTGACACATCAGACATTGCAGAACAGCTCACGCCAACAAAGTTAAACCCAGACGACATAAAACAAGCCACAACTGATTGGATTATGGACACACAGGTCAAGAACACTTGCCAACAAAAGATCCAACTATATCAGATTGTCAAAGCTGGCCAACTCCTACACCAAGGCAAGTGGCTCACCAAAGACCAAGTTCAGCAGAAGTTTCCCATCTCGTGGAGGCACTCAACACAATGGAGACCATTGCTTCCTAAGAGGGGAGGATTGATCCAGGTGGATATTGATGACCACCCTCTTATTCCACTTGGACCGCCAACACTGTCTCTTTCAGTTTTTTAGTTTCCTTAATTGTAGCACAATTTACTATTTTTGGCAGTTGTTTTTGGGTCGTGAACTTCCGAAGCCGTTTTGAGGCCCTAAACGACATTTTTATGGAAAACAGAGAGATAAAAAAAGATTACAAATGGGGTATTAGGTTTTTTTGCTAGCCTTCTCTTTGAGATCTTCGAAACGAGGTATTATGATAGCCAAACGGATATTGTATGCCAAAGTTACGACCCCAGGAAATTGATGTAACAATTTACCCAAATGGGGCCCAAAGTTTTGGCACTTCATCTCCTAGGGTTATGTTTCTAGTTGTTTAGGGTTTTCCATTGTCTCTCAACAATAAATAGGCCTTGGAGCCTCATTGTAACACAGTTCAGAGGCATGTAGCTACCACATATCTTCTCAGAGATAAGATACCATTGCCCGAGCTAATCTTCTTTCCATTTTGTTTGTAAGCATATTTCAGCATTTGATATTAAGGAAACGAAGCGTTATTTCGTTGCATCTTTGTATTTATGGTTATGTCTGTAATTTGTTGTGTTCCCATCTAAATTCAAATCACCTTCTCGGTAAAGTGAAGGAGGCCAATAACAATTAAGTTTATTCCATACCAATTGAATACACAAAATCTACACTTCATAAAAAAAGAATTCTAGATACTTCTTACTTATCTATACACATTGCAAAACACATCAATTCCAATGCCACAAGAAAAAAGAGTTGATTAGAAAACAAAACTAAGTACATACCAATTTAATACACAAAATATACCATACATATGTTCTTACTCATCCATACGCATTGCAAGACACATAATTCCAACACAAAAAAAGAAGTTAACCAGAAAACACAAGCAAACATCCTTACATAAAGACAAACAAATCTTCAAACATCCATGTAAATGCATTAAAGGGGGCAAGGATTCACCCAACCTTTAGATCAGGTCTAGGTGTAAAGGCCATTACACGTGGATACTATCCAAATGTAGTTGGGGTCATTGGAAGCCAACCCCATGTGTCTTCACTTAAATTGTATACAACTACATCATTACTAAAGTAGCTAGATGTGAACCACATGCAATATCCCACTCCTATGCACTCAAACAAATAAAAATAGTAATTCATATGATAAATTTTGCACAGTGATGTGATCTCCTACCAACGAGAATACTTTGAATCCCTCTCTAACTCCCACAAAATGAGCTCAATATTCTTATCCACAGTGTACAAATAAGGGCCACTTTGTTGGTCTACACCCCTAGCAAGTAGAATCCGTGACCGTAGGTGAGTAGCTTAGGCAACATTATATGGCCATTAACTAATTCTGGCAACTGAGTAAAAATTGAAGTAGTCTCTAGAGTGCTGAAAGCCAAAAAACCTGGTATCTCAGTCGCATGATTGAGTGTTGTATAGTAGAGAAAATTGTCACATAAAACAATACCTTCTGCATAATTGTATACAGTCTAGGGTAGGTGTCTAGTAATCCCCATCTCTTTTCAGAGAAGTCATAAATTTCTAATTTCATTTCATCACTACCACTAGAATTTAGCACAACCACTGTTTTGTAGGTCTCTTGATTACGCACATTAGAGGCCACAATGCCTTTGGACATAACTATTTTTATGGATAACTGGGGGAAGTTTCAAGAACTTTTGGTTGAGAAGATTGTAGATCCACATATTAGTACTACAAAGCCAAAAAGACACACCCACAAAGAACGGGCCTTGGCCCAATCCATAGTAATAGTAATAAGAATAAGATCTGTTTTCTCCCTCTGAAAGGAAGGAGAACGAGAAAGTAGAGGTATTCCATTTCCATGTGAACAAACAATATCCCAAAGAATTATACCTTTACCTAACCTATGAAAGTTTAAGGAGAGGCATCTTCCTCAAGACAATAATTGCAAACATTGATTCACAAACTTGACTGTTGCAACATAACAAAGCTAAAAACTCAAGCAAATTTATGCACAACAAAACAGAGTAAAAACATACACTGGTTGTGCAATAAAAAACATAGGTGAAATTTCCATAAAGATATTGTTAGAAAATTATATATTACAGAGCAATGGAAAAAATAAAATATTGCAAAAATATAAACATAGAAACGCATAAAACAAGAGAGACACAGATATATGTGGTTCACCCAGTTTGGTTTACGTCCATGGAGAAACAACCAGTCCTTCCTTTTATATTATCCAACAAACTGAAGAGATACAACCTACAGTAGATCCACTGTAATTCTCTCTTCTCTCTCTTCCTCACTCAAAATACAAATCTAAATAAACGCAATACAATTCCCTCATATATAGCGAGGGGTTGCCTTATAGGGAAAAAAAAACCCTAAATTAAACATAACTTCTACCATCATATCTCTGCCTAATGAACGACCTAAATTGGCTATGAAATTACAACGTTTTACAAGGCAATTTTACATCTATTTTAATATGCAGTCGCCTCCCCTGGACCCCGCCTGTAGTGAATATTTTACGAATGGCATTGCCGCCCCATTACGAATTGGGGTCCAATGCGGCGATACCTTTGAATATAGAAGATAATCTAGCTCCACACCCAACAATCTCCCACTTGGAGACTAAATATAGCAACTCCACCACTAATTCATTTGCTGGACAATGACTCCACTTTGGACCTGGTTGTTTCTCATCTTCTTCATCATACTTGAAGACCAATTGAAACTGAGCATATTCTCAATTTCTCCCTAGTTACAACTCTTGTTAACATATCTGCAGGATTCTGGCTAGTGTGTTTTTTCCAGCTTCAACTGTCCATCTTCCAACGTTGACCATATGAAATGGTACTTGAGCTATATATGTTTAGTCTTGGAATGAAATGCAGATTTCTTTGCAAAATGTATGGCACTCTGGTTGTCACTGTATAACTTGCCCAACTCCTGCTTCTTACCCAATTCATCCAGAAACCTTTTTTACCAAATCATTTCTTTACTAGCCTTTGTAGTAGCAACATACTCTGCTTCTATTGTTGAGATTGCAACAACATTGTAGTTTTGAGACTGAACTGATAGTTGTTCCACCTATAGTAAACACATACCCTATTGTGCTCCTCTTGTTATCTCTATCACCCATCATATCTGCATCAATATATCCCTGTAGAGCAATGTTTGAACCACCAAAACATACATTTGTGGTACCTCTTTAATACCTGAGAATGCACTTCACTGCCATCCAATTTTCTTTTCCTGGATTGCTCATGTACTTTCTTACAACTCCCACTAAATGTGCAATATCAGGCCTTGTGCAGACCAATGCATACATTAAGCTTCCAACTATTGATGCATATGGAGCTTTAGACATATGAGCCATTTCTTCTTGAGTATTGGGACACTCCTCCTTACTTAATTTGAAATGGTTGGCCAAAGGTATACTAACTGGTTTTGCATTCTGCATATTAAATCTTTTCAACACCTTTTCTATGTGCTCACTTTGAGACAATGTTAATTTGTGATTCTTCCCGTCTCTAGTTATTCTCATACCAAGGATTTGTTTTGTAGCACCCAAATCCTTCATTGCAAATGAGTTCGCCAATTTTCTTTTGAGCACACTTATTTCCTGCATGTTTAAACCTGAAACAAGCATGTCATCTACATACAATAACAATATAATATAGCTGCCATCATTTTTCCTTTTGATATAAACACAATGATCATAGTGATATCTAGTATAACCTTGTTCAGACATAAAACTATCAAATTTTAGACACCACTACCTTGGAGCCTGTTTTAAGCCATACAAGCTCTTCTTCAACCTGCACACTAGTTTCTCCTTCCCTTTTACCTCATATCCTTGTGGCTGCTACATATATATCTCTTCCTCCAAATCCCCATGAAGAAAGGTTTCCTTTACATCTAACTACTCAAGATGAAAACCTTCAGTTGCTACTAGACTTAAAATATTTCTGATTGAAGTCATTTTAACAACATGAGAAAATATCTCATCAAAGTCTATACCCTTTTCTGTGCAAACCCTTTCACCATGTGTCTAGATTTATACCTTTTTCTACCTCCATCTTCTTCCTTCAACTTGTAAACCCATTTATTCTGCAATTTTGTTTTACCTGCATGCAACCTGACTAAGTCCCAAGTTTGGTTATGTGCTAAAGAGTCCATCTCTTCTTTCATGGTTTTCTCCCACTTCTTCCTGGTTTCTACCTGTACTGCTTCTTCATAACATTCTAGTTCACCATATTCAGTCAACAATACATAATATAATGAAGGAGAGTATCGTTCAGGGGGTCTACTTATCCTGGTAGATCTTCTAACACCACTTTCAGGTGTTTGAGGTGCTTGTTTCTATTGTGGATGTTGTTATGGATGTTGATCATTATGATTTTCAGGCACCATCACTTTTTATGTGATCTCGTCAAGCATTGTGTATTCTCTCTTTTCTTTTTCCTACAGTTGATCCTTATAAACAACCTTTTCATTGCATATGACATCTCTGCTCCTAATGATTTTGTGTTTCTCATAATCATAAAATAGATGACCAAAATCATTAACACCATATCCATTAAAGGTACATTTCTTTGATTTTGCCTCAAGCCTCGTTCAATTTTCTTTATTAATGTGGACAAAGGCTTCACAACCAAAAGTCTTTATAAAGAGTAGTTTACCTTTTTACCTGTCCATGCTTCCTCTGGAATACCACCATCCAAGGAGCTTGAAGGCCCTCTGTTTATTAGATAAAGAATATTATCTACAACATCTGCCGAAAATTGTAAAGGCAATCCTACATGCAATCTCATGCACCTTGCACGCTCCATGATTGTCATGTTCATCCTTTTTGACACACCATTTTCTTGTGGTGTTCCTGGAACTGTCTTCTCTCTGCGAATTCCATTCTCTAAACACTACCTATCAAACTTTTTGCTACAATATTCATCTTCATTATCTAATCTGAGACACTTCAACCTTTTTCCTGTCTCATTTTCAACCAGAGCTTTCCATTTCTTAAAAGTATCAAATACATCAGATTTATTTCGAATACAATAAATCTAGGTTTTTTTGGTTACATCATCAATAAAAGTAACATAATAACGATAGCCACCAAGAGATGATACCTGAGCAGGTCCCCATACATCTATATGCACAAGATCTATTTTTTCGCTCTTCTTTTCTTTCCCAACTCTGAGGAATTTGACTCTCTTCTGTTTTCCATAAATACAGTTCTCACAGAATTTTAAATCAACATGTTTCAAACCTGGCAATAAAATTCTTGAGTGAAGAATCCGCATTCCCTTCTCACTCATGTGCCCAAGCCTATGATGCCACAATGTCGTATCTTCTCCTGTACACATTAAAACATTAACAGAATTAGAAATACCATTACATAAATACAATGTACCAACCTTTTCTCCTTTTTCTATTACCAGGGATCCTTTAGTGACCTTCCAGGTTTTATCTAAAAAGTAGTCACACAGCGTTCACCTCCCAACTACCCTATTGAAATAAGAATTTTCTTCAAATCTAGAACATGCCTTACCTCCTTCAATAGCCGTTGATTTCCATTCTGTTGTTTTATGAAAACTGTACCCATTCTAATGATTTTACAGGGTTTATCATCACCCAATCGAACCTGTCCAAAATTTACTTAAACATAATCATGAAAATGTTTACTATTAGGTGTGGCATGGAATGAGGCTCTTGAATCTACCACCCAGGCATCAATAATATTTTCTAAATAAAGAATCAAAGCATCTTGCAACACATCACCTGTTATATTCACTTCATGATTATTTTCTTGCTGCGCACCTCCTTCTTTTCCCTTCCGAGACTTGCAATCTTTCTTTAGGCATCCTTTCTTCCCGCATTTCCAGCACACTATCCCTAATATAGACTTGGATCTTCCTTTTATTGACTTAATGTGATATCCAGGGCTCTTTCCTCTTTCCATTTTTCTTCCCCTAGTCTCTGCAGTCAAAGCATTACCTGATGTCTCACCAGAGCTTTTTTGTCGCATTTCCTCACTAAGGATTGCACTGAAAACATCATCAGACTTTAAAGTACTAGATCCAAATAGAGAGTTACTAATGGCCATAACTAAACCATTCCAACTTTCTCGCAACGAGCACAGAAATAACAGAGCCCTAAATTCATCATCAAAAGTTACCCCTACAGAACTTAACTAACTGGTAACTATATTAAATTCATTTAAATGATCAATAACAGATCTACCTTCTGAAATTTTCATATTAAATAAACACTTCATAAGAAATACCTTATTTAAGGCTGAGGGTTTTTCATATAGTTTGGCCAATGTCGACATTAAACCCTCTATTGTCAGTTCCTTTCAAATATTAAACACTACCGACGCCGCTAGGCACAACCGTATTGTTCTAAGTGCCTTTCTGTCGATAATATCCCATTCTGTGTCTGTCATACTTGTTGGATTCTTTGACTTTCCGCTCAATGGTTGGTACAGATCTCTCTGATATAGATAATCTTCCATCTGCATCTTCCACAGTTGGTAGTTTTGGTCATTAAATTTTTCAACCCTAAACCTACCATCTTCTACCATTGCTCCCACTCGGACCAGGAACCCTTCTCTCTTGCGAGTTTATCAGCCAAATAGACCTTCGGCTTTGATACCAGTTGTTAGAAAATTATATATTACAGAGCAATGGAACACATAAAATATTGCAAAAATATAAACACAAAAAACGCATAAAACAAGATAGACATAGATATACGTGGCTCACCCAGTTTGGGCTACGTCCACGGAGAAACAACCAGTCCTTCCTTTTACATTATCCAGCAAAGTGAAGAGATACAACCTACAACAGATCCACTGTAATTCCCTCTTTGCTCTCAATCTCCTCTCTCTTCCTCACTTAGAATACATATCTACATAGACGAAATACAATTCCCTCATCTATAGTGAGGGGTTTCCTTCTAGGGAAAAAAACCCTAATTTAAACATAACTTCTACCGTCAGATCTCCTCCTAATGAACGACCTAGATTGACTATGAAATTACAAAATTTTACAAGGCAATGAATATTTTACAGGTGGTGTTATCGCCCCATTATGAACCGGGATCTAATGTGGCGATACCTTTGAATACAACAAATAATCAGGCTCCACACCCAAAAAATATTTCAAGAAATATAATTTGGATTATATTTTTTGAATAAATTGAAAAACATTCATATGGAAGTTGTGGCCCCTTCTCCAAGTAAAACAAGAGTTCTTACTAAGATTTACACTTCACCAGGAGTTGCGGAGTAACTCACTGTAAAACCCCACAACAAATTATTTTACGCACTTGTTAGCACTATGTATTTCTTAAGAGTGTGAAAGAAATGCAAAGGTAACCACAAAACCACTTTCAAGTCAGGAGCTACCCCTCCTAAACTGTAAGAAGGATATCTCTTTTAGATTTAGCTTTGTTTTCTTTTAGAATTTTAGGCTAGATTGGAAAGTTCAAGGTTTGGTTTTTGAATTGACTGTTTGGTTGATAATGTAAGAAGTGACCTGTTAGCTCTGCTATATAACATTGATTTTCTAAAGTTGGAGGCATGCTTGGTCCATGGTCATGCTCAAAGAAGGCCTATAATGGTTACCCTCACCTTCTCCTTTACCTCTTTCACTCTCCCTTCATTTACATTTCCTACACTTTTGTTAAAAATCACATAGAATCTATTGTCTTTAAGCCCTGAGCACTTAAACCCATACCCCCATGAGCTCGTGCCCACACGACCGCGCACCTTCACAAACCCACTACCACAATCTTAGCCGTTGATCTCCATCACCCCGATACAATGGTCCCCCATCACATCTGATGATAACACCCGCACAATCAAATCTCCATTGTCCGATCGTCTCCGTTGTAATCAGATGGCGTTTGCTCTCCTGCGTCTGCAAACGGTCGGCATGATAACGCACAATGAAAAGTAGTTTTGTCCTTCCCCTGCCGCCATGCATCACACTCTGAATGGAATCACACATCGTTGTCCTTTTACTGCCTTGTGTCCGAAAGCGGTGCGACCAAAACAACTTACTGCTTAGCCTCTTGTTGCCGCCCGATAACTCCCGCTCATCTCCTCCACCCGACAGCCGTAAGATTTGTACACCTGAAATCCAATGATCCACGATCGCCCCGCTCCCATATCTCCCGATACCCTCTGCCAAGAAATCCCAACCATCCATTTTCTAGATCCTACAGTTGATCTTCCTCCGTCATCTAACCCGTCCATTTGCTATGCAATACATGTCCCTTGATCGTTCCGTGCACCCGAAGGATGAAGGTGATAAGTTTTATTACCTATTTGCAGCTGCTCCTCAACCACCATATTTAAACAAAAATATGGCCAAGGAGGAAAATGATAGAGCCCAAGCAGGTGAATGCATTTAACAGTCATGGAACTTCATCCCATACGACACTCCAGCCACCTGAGAGGATAGCAAAGCACACGATAAGATGAGGTTTATCCACTGAAGCAAGCAAATTGCACCAAAGACTCCATTAGGTAGTTAAATCAGTTGGTGGTCAATTATGACTCCTCCATACTCAGAATGGCCAAGTGCCTTTGTAATAAAACTCTATATATACCCCCAAACAAGATGTAATCAAGGTTGATGCTTGATGCTTTGATGTAAGGTTCAACTTCTAGAGACTGTAACTACTTTGATACTTGCAGCGTCTTGTCTTCATTTTCAGCTAATACAAGTGTCTTTTGCTGTTATTTACTCACTTTCCATGTTTCTTCTGCTCCAAGTTGTGCTTGATATGCTATATTTCTGAGCTCTTGATGTTTGGCATTAGAGAAGCTGTCATCCTATCTCTGTGTTAAAGTCTTGTATGTATCAGTGAATGAGTTATTCAGGTTTCTTTTCCCCTAGTGCCAGAGAGCTGTCATCCTGTCTGTGCATTAGGGAAATAGATTTGCAGACTTCTTTATTGGTTGCAGTCAGCCATCACATGGTCATGTGCATCTGCTGGTGTGGTCAATATTCTCCATATTCACCCAATCTTTGAACTGTGAGTAATTGGTGGTCCAAAGCCTTGTAGTCAAGGGGTGTTCACGCATGTCTGGAGTTAAGCATAGTAGAAGTGGTTATCTGGCTTGAACAAGCATCATTCCTTCCATTCATCCATCTACAACAATAAGTTGAATTTATATGTTCCCGAGCATCTCCGAGCTTCAACCTAGGAGAGTTTCTTGGGGTGATAACATTAATTAGAGTCGTTGTCGGGGAGAGGAGATTAAAGCTCAGCTTCCCTGGGAGAACGAACACAGCTCCAACTTTGATGATAGACAAAGTCTAGACACATTTCTGGTTGTAATCATCTATCTAGCGACTCTACTGGAGAACCAACCTAGTGGTGACTCCACATCACAGTTCTGGCTCAGTTTGTGAGGCATACTCGGAGAAATCCTCAGAAATCACCAGCTGACCCAGTGCTTGACCTTGAGAAGATTTTAAGCAGAAGAAGACATCACTGAAAGGAGCATCAGGATCAGGTAAGCCTAAAAAACCTTATGTATCTCTGCAAGAAGTGCTTATAGCTGAGAATATACAGTTTGAAGATATAGAGCCTAGCATTGTTAGTGAAGAAATACCCCCAGAGATTCATAAAGCTCCTTGTTCATTTAGTTCCCCTTTGGATCTCAGTCCAAATAAATCCTCCCATATAGTCCATCATATTCCCTTGTCTCTATCATCTGTCTCATTGTCTTAAGCTATCCAATCTACCAGTATCCTTCCACCTACCTCAATCATGGTAGGCCAACAAGCACCTATAAAGATGGAAAGAATCATAGCTGCTAGGTATGGACCCCTGGTCTTGTCTATTCCTTTGAATGCCATGCCTGCTGGAGAGTATCAGAAATATATGCCCAAGTTCACTGGTACAGAGGGAGTAATAACTGAAGAACACCTTGAATCTTTTTATAGTTATGCGGATAACCTAGATATCAGTGAGGATGATGTGTGGATGAGAGTGTTTGTTCAGAGCCTTGATGGAGAGGCTAGAAAGTGGTTCAGAGAATTGACTCCTAGGTCTATAGCAGACATTAAGCATTAGATGATGTATTTCTGAAGCATTGGGGAGATAAGAAGGACTTGCTATATTACCATACCAAGTTTGGTAACTTGAAGAGGGTAAATGGGGAATCATTGTCTGATTTCAAAGATTCAATCGTATCTATAGTAAGATACCATCTGAAGTAAAGCCAATCCTCACCTCTCCCAAACTCACTTATGCCAATTCTTTTAACTCTAATTTCTGCCTGCTATTGAGAGAAAGAAGATGTGCCACTCTAGCTGAAATGCAAGATGCAACCCTTGAGGTGGAATCCAACATCATGGCTGCAGAAAAGCTCAAGAGTCATGCCGATAGAAGGAGGCAGAGAGGTGCGGCTTCTTCTTCCTCTACTTCATCTTCAGAACCTAAATTAGACAAGATGACTAAGATGATAGAGTCATTGGCTACTGAAATAGCTAAGCTGAAGGTTGAGTAGAGCTCAAGAAAGACAAGGCTTCCAAACACATTTTCTCCAAGAAAACCAAATCCATTTAGAAGAGAAAATGAACAATTGCAAATCATTCAGAGGGGTAAAGAAGAAAATGAAGAACAAAGGGTTAAGGCTCCTTTCCAAAACGTAGTCATGGAGGAGGAGCAGTTTGAAGTAGATGATGAAATTCATTGTATGGAAGATAAGTGCAATGCTGCCTTTTTGACAATGGCTGCCTATGAAGAATCATTATTGCAAGACCAAACTAGTCAAGGGTGGGACAAAGAGGCAGTTCTACAGATTGGTGAACAGCAAAAATATGATCTGAGGTCAAAGATAAACAGTGTCAAGGAGAATCCTACCCAAAAAGTTGTTGTCCCAATAGAGCAACAAAAAATCAGACAATAAAGACCAGCAACTCACCCAGTCACCCTAAAAGCACCAGCTCAAGAGGTAAGAGGTCCTGACAAGTCCCCTTCCCCTTTTAGCTTGGAATCAGAAGTCTAGAAATTAAAAATATATGTGCCTCTGATAGAACTTGCAAAGAGTGAAGTTTTTAGAAAGCCTATTCTTGATGCTCTTGAGCTGAAAGCCATACAAGCCCCCACCGACTATGTCAACTTGCAAGATGATAAGCCTGTAGTTGTGCTTAGCCCCATGAATGAACTTGTTGATAATAATTCTCCATCATTTTATATCTCCTTGACCATTCATGACAAAATCCTCCACAATTGCCTGCTAGACATAGGGGCCAGCCACAATTTGATGCCCAAAACTGTCATGGAAGAGTTAGGCCTTGATATCACCAAACCATATCATGATCTATTCTCCTTTGATTCTAGAAAGGTCAAATGTCTGGGATTAGTCAAAGATTCAACTATTACCCTAACTCAGCTACCCATGAAGAGTATGATGATGGACATTATGGTAGCGGATGTCCCTCCTAAGTTTGGCATGCTACTGTCCAGAGAATGGATTAAGAGACTAGGTGGGACATTATAGAATGATTTATCTTATGCCACTGTCCCAGTTTTTGGAGGAGAAAACAAGAGATTGTATAGAGAAGCACAGATGGCCTACATCATCAGTGATGAGAAGAACCCTTCCAATCATCCTATCTATAATGTGGACATTGACTTTGGAGCTTGTATTCTCCAAATAAGAGAATCTCAAAAGGCCTCAATGCAGATCAAGAAATCACTGAATCAGGTAGAGGGAGAGCAAGGAAGTCAGGTTTGGGAGATGTTCTTTGATGGAGCATGTTCTAGGGAGGCTGCAGGAGCAGGGGTGGTGCTGGTATCTCCAAAACAAGAAAGCACACATCTGTCTTTTAAGTTGGCTTTCGAAGTCACCAACAATATAGCAGAGTATGAGGCTCTGATGTTGGGTCTTAACGTAGCAAAAGATAGAGGAATCATAAACATAAAGGTGTTTGGAGATGCCGATCTTATCATTCAGCAAGTGAACAAACGTTTCAAGCAAAGCACCCAAAGCTGAAAGCATATAGAGATGAGGTATGGAGACTTAAAGATTCTTTTGATTATTTTTATATCTCATACATCCCTGAAGTTAAAAATCAGCTTGCTGACTTGCTATGTCTGCTAGCATCTTTATCCCTCCCATGCCTCCCAAACTTGTTTATGAAGTTCGAATGAAATATAGACCATCCTTGCCTGATAATGTCTAGCACTGGAAAGTTTTTGAATATGACGAGGAAGTGAATAGGTTTCTGCAAGTCATTGATGAATTCTCCAAACTGCAAATTGATCAAGAGAATGAAGCCTTGGAAGAAAGTCCTCAATCCCAGCTTAGAAACAAAATTGGTAAAGATAGCATTGTCCAAGTGCCCAGCAATCAGATACCTAAGGGTCTAGTTCCTTTAGAAAGGTTTTTTGACTAGAATGATGTGTGTTATAACGCTACCCAAAAGGAATACCAATCTGTAGTTTGTAAGCATAATATAGGGAATCCAGATTAGCCAAGATATGTAAACCTATCCACCCATCTATCTGCTGCCCAAAGTTCTAAGTACTGCAATTTAATGAAGCAATTTGCTGATGTCTTTGCCTCAGAATATAATGACGTAAAGACATATGACAAAAAGATCATCCAGCACAAAATCCCTTTAGAGAAAGACACCATCCCTTTCAATCAGAAGCTGAGGCCCATAAATCCTTTCTCCTTTCCCTAGTTGAAAAAGAAATAAAGAAGTTATTGGCTACCAAAATCATAGTCCCTCTTCGATATTCAAAATGGGTGGCTAATTTGGTGGTGGTGAGGAAGAAAATTGGAGAAATCAGGCTCTGTGTTGATTTCAAAAACTTAAACAAATGCTCTAAGAAAGACAATTATCCTCTACCCAAGATGGAGCATTTGCTGCAGAATGTCTCAGGGGCCAAAGTGATGTCTTTCCTGGATGGATTTTCAGGGTATAACCAGGGTGCTGTACATCCAGATGACCAAGAGAAGACTACATTCACCACTCCTTGGGGCACTTTCATGTAATCTAAGATTCCTTTTGGGTTGATGAATGCTGGAGCTACCTTTCAAAGAGCTATGGATATAGCATTTGTAGGAGAGAAGGATAAGTTTGTCCTTATCTACCTAGATGATATAACAATGTATTCTAGCAGCCATCATGACCATTTGCTACATTTGAAGAAATTGTTCCTGAAGTGTAGAAGGTTTGGGATTTCAGTCAATCCTAAAAAGTCACAGTTTGCTTTAAAAGAAGGAAAGTTGTTAGGACATGTTGTTTCTGCTGCAGGTGTCCGGATTGACCCAGAAAGAGTAAGAGCAATACAAACCTTGTCTATCCCGAGATCAAAGAAGGACATCTAGGTTGGCATTATGTTTCTGGTATAGTTATATGTTACAGATGTTGTACTTGATGGCAACACCCATGGCATGGTTCTCAATATGATGAGAATTAAGAAGTACACAGGAGAACAGTCCAGAAGATGCGTACCCGCAGGTACGCCGTGCAGGGACCGCGTCCAGACATGCAGGTTACCCATTCATGAGGTGCATACCCCCAGTGCACACACTTCAAGGCAGTAAAGTGTACACACGTGGGGTTCCTTATGTTTAACCCTTGGTATTTAGCCAACGATATTGTGTTATTATGGTTTGGGCCTGTGGTATTGGTCCATGATTTGAGGAAGAGCTTGCCTATATAAAGCAAAGGAGATCATTTGGCTTGGGTATGCTTTTGGGTTGAATATCTTAAGATTTGAAATATTGGGTTATTGTTTCAAAAGATCGATCTATATGAAAGTGAAGTGGAAAGCGAATCTATGAAGGGTGATCTTTCGAGCGCTGCAGCTGCAGAAGTGCGGAGGTGCCACAGAAGGCGCAGTGCGGAGATGCCACAGAGGTGCCACAGAAGGTGCAGTGTGGAGACGCCACAGAGGCGCCACAGAAGGCGCAGTGCGGAGACGCCACAGAGGCACCACAGAAGGTGCAGTGCGGAGACGCCACAGAGGTGCCACAGAAGGTGCAGTGTGAAGGCGCCACAGAGGGCGCAGTGCGGAGACGCCACAGAAGGCGCAGTGCGGAAAAGCCACAGAGGCACCACAGAAGGTGCAGTGCGGAGGCGCCACAGGAGACGCCACAGAGGCACCATAGAAGGCGCAGTGCGGAGGCTCCACAGGAGATGCCACAGAGGCGCCACCAAAGGTGTAGTGCGGAGGCGCCATAGAAGGCGCAGCTGCGGAGGTGCGTGGTGCCACAAAAGGTGAAGTGCGTAGCGACGCAGGCCAAAGAAAAGGAAATTGCGTATCTGTCTTAAGATCTTTTGTTGATTGATTTTTTTTTTGTTGATAAGGTGTTCTGGGTTTAGTTTACGGTTATTGTGGATCTGGTTATCTGGGTGACTTACTGGTACTTGATGATAATTTGATGTTTATGGATCCAGTTTGAAAATTTATGAAAAGTGGTCCTTGAAAGAAAAGAAGTAGGGGGTTGTAGCTCCCTTCCAGGAGAGTCTGGAAAACGAGAGAGAGTTGTAGCTCTCTGCAGGTTGCAGCCTGCGTACTGGTAAAGGACTGCCCCAATACAAGACCATTGTAAAAGGAGTTTCTAATTTGAAAGAAGATAGAGACATATTGCAGCAGGTGGTTTTCACCCACATTGGGTTTCCACCTTATATCTGGTGTTCTTTGATTTGACTGTCTGTTTTTCTTGCTCATTATTTTATGGTACTGATATGCAAAAATAATTCAAAGTATAAATAAGGAAGATTCGTTAAAAGAACTAGATAATACTGATTCACCCCCCCTCTCAGTATTATTTTCAACAATTGGTATCAGAGCGGGTCCTTCTGAAGAAGCTTGATCGCTTGAAGGAAGATCCTTCATCATGAGCAACTATGAGAAGGAAGCATCTATCAGGCCACCAGTTTTTGATGGGACAAACTTCAATTATTGGAAG